>JAEANM010008015.1:337-17299 GCA_017656035.1 Myanophis thanlyinensis | reverse complement strand
TTAAGATCACTTTAAAATTAATTAAATTAGTAGGCTGATTAAATATTAAAACAATTTTAAATTCATAAAAATATTTGCTTTATTGTCATCTAGATGTCACTGAATTTCTACTCTCGGCATATCATATCCTTGTCCAAATTGGCATAAACTGCTGCACTGAGGAATAAATGGACTGAAAAATTAAAGATTACAATTGTAGGTACACTTACCAGTAGGTAAGCCCTGGCAAATGCCATCAGCTAACCTCTTGGTAGGTATACATTGGCTCCTACTGTGGGTGCAACAGCTACAACCTCTAAGAAGTTTTGCGGTCATGTTTTTGCATGCATCTATGCTCTGGCTTTCTGGGGATGTTGAGTACAGCTGTCTCTATGGATCATAATCAGCTCCTTCAAGCCCATGAAAAGACAAGTGGCCCTACTGTTGCTTGCAGAGAATGGGAATACAGCAATTCACCTATGGATGCATAGCTCAAATTATCATCCTTAAATCTGTGCCAGATGTAAGGCAATACATGTTTCAGATTTTAAAAATGATCCTTGCTTGCCAGATTATTGGGAAACAAGGTAATCCATATAACAGTGCTGTGAAACAAGTTGGTATAGCCAGTTCTTAAGTTTAGATAAGAGAATGAATGTAACAGAAAGTGGATAATTCCCAGTTGTCATGTAGTACTGTCATATACATAATAAGAAGTGTCATTAATTTCAATGGGTTTTATTCTTAGGTATATTTTTCTAGGGCTATATGCTGAAACCAAGGGTTTCTCAGCTCACATTCTTGGCTATGCATTCTATTCAACCAACTATTCCCTTCTATATTTTATAGTGGAAAATAAGAACACTTGTTTTGCATTAAGGAAACAAGGGATTCAATAGTAATAATGGTGAACAAGCCAAATATGTGACCGACTTCTGTTGGTGTGCCCTGCCAAAGGCTTTCTTTTTTTAACTTTTGGAAATCTTAAAAAGGTGCCTGCTTCTCTGTTTTCCCACAGAACAACATGTCACATCTATGGTCTTTTGATGATGGTACATCTGCAACTTAAAATTTTACAGGGAGCAATGTACAGCTTTAGTACAAAATTAGCTTTAACACAGGCCTTCCATAGAAAATCTGAGAAAATATCTGCAGACCCCTTACATCCTGGACTTAAAACAGTTTCAGGAAGCCTCTATAGGACATTGTATGCCAAAACAAAGTAAATAGACAGTTTTTTCTCTCCTGCCATCGGTCTGCTGAACATCACATTCTGACAGCACTGTTTTATGTCTAAATATATTTATTTACCCATGTAATTTGGCTGTAATTTTTGTTGTTGTTGTTGTTGCAATCTTTTCTACTACCTCCTCTTACTAGTATTATTATTAAGAATATTATTACTCTGTTGTTTTGGATGTACACTGAGAGCTTCTGCACCAGAGACAAATTCCTTGTGTGTCTAATCACACTTGGCCAATAAAGTATTCAATTTCTTCTTCTCATTTTCTCTCTCAAAATTGTAAGAGTTGTTTCTCTTCCTTAAGTTCCCAACCAAAGAACACTGTAGCTGCCAAAATATGTTTGAACAAAAGAAAGCTAATTGTGGGTGGTGGCTCAGTTAACTCACTATACAAGATACTTATATGTTGGTCTTTATATAAATATCCTAAAACTGTTTACATTTTTTTTTTAAAAATGACAAAATATAGTATGGAGGAAGCATTTTTCTATCTTTTGTCTTCCTCTCAGGATAAAACCGCCCATTACTGGCTCTAGGGAGGCAATTGCTTAATATCTATGACTGAGGCCAGCAAATGACACCTCTGTCTCTACCCACCCTGCCCTTAAAATATCAAGCATAGTATCCCCCAATGCTTTTCACCTCAGTAATTTAAAATATTTCATTATTTTCAGTTCTGCTCAAGATAGTTCACTTCGCATACAAAAGAATAAAAAGGAAGACACAGTAAAAGCTTATGAAATAGAAAAAGTAAATGATTTCTTAAGAGATCAAAATATAAAAGAGGATATACAGAAAGACATTCCTGAAGTGAGGAAAGAACCATTGACGGGTGTATTGAAGGCTCAACAAAGTGAAGACGCTGTAGAGATAGATGAATATTTAGCTCAAACATGAGTGATGTAAGAAGATACAAGATCCCAAGGAAGGAGTATGGGAGATGTGCCAAGAAGTCAATAAGAGCTGAAACACGAAAACTGGCAAGAGATGAGGGATAGATATAGTATACCTTCTAAGACAAGAGTTGTTTTACTAAGAACCAATATAGAAGTAGAAACTAGAAATGGGGAAAATTTTGTGTATATTCTTATTATACATTAGGTAAGTATTATGCAGATGTAAAGATCAGGAATTGAAAGATGACTTTATGTGTTTTTATCAGTAATTAGATAACAGAAGCAAAAGTTAGAAACTAAAAGATTAAGAGAAAGATTAATCAAACAATGAGAATTTTATTAATATGGAGAAACAAATATTTATATGTTACTATAATTACAGTTACAATTATTATTACTAACACTTAAAAAGTACACAATCAACATACTGTTTATGTAGATATTGAATTTTCATGTAATTCTAAGAAAAATTTATAAATAAAATTTAAAAAAAAGATAGTTCATTTTGTGTAATGTTTGGGTTGGGCTTATCTAGAACCTACTCCATGCTACAGTTCATTTGTTGGGTTTTGGCATATTATCACAGCTATTGTTATGATTATAAATGTTTGTTACCAATCACATGGGAGTATTTAAGATATACCGTATCAGCAACACCAAATAAAACTAAACCAACTCACAAACCACAACCCAGACTTAATAAAATGGCTTCATGGCTTTATGGAGGCCAATAAAGGGACCACACATATCTCTGAGACAAGGTGCCTGAAAGCTTCAAGGCCACAATGGAAGAAGTGTACAAACCCTTTCACCTTAACAGCAGCACCGTTCTTGATAGCAATAGCATTTAGACTTATATTCTGCTTCATGGTGCTTTTACAGTGCATGTACTCTCTAAGCAGTTTACAAAATCAGCACATTGCCTCCAAACAATCTGGGTCCTCATTTTACCGACCTTGGAAAGATGGAAGGCTGAGTCAGTGGTGAAATTCAGCCTGATCAAAGGTATACTACCAAACTGGTAGTAGAGATTTGAAATTGGCCCCAACCATCCGCCCCTGCCCTTATCCTTCCTTATATGAACTTTGTTTTTTTCTTACTTACCTGAATCAGCTGTTTGGAGCGTCTACGGAGCCTTCCTGATGATCCCCGCTGCCTCTGGAGCCTCTAAAAGCAGTTTAAAGAGCCGCGCTGCAGCAGGTTTGGCGCGCATGTGCGCGCACTGAACCAGTAGCAAAACCAGCTGCAGATTCCACCCCTGGGCTGAGTCAAACTTAAGCCAGTTAGGATTGAACTGCTGGCAGTAAGCTGTGATTTTAGCCTGTAATACTGCATTCTAACCACTGCACCACCATAGACGATGGGAACACTCATTTGGAAAGAGACCGTTTCTCTTTTAATTAATACCATGTTGGATTAGGCTTTCTAGATAATAGCTGCCACTGAAAATTGGACCCAGAATTTATAGGGAACTAACAGAGGAGAATATATAGCTCAGAATGCAAATGACCAGATGTCTGCAAGGAGTATAAATGTTTCCATTCCCCGCCATCCAGTCAGAGCTGAAGAAGCTTCTTGGATGAGAACTGAAACATCTTCAGACAAAAACCAGAAAGTTCAGTTGCCTATTGGGGGAAAAAAGCACCTTTGGGACAACAATCATGACTTGGATGACTGAGAATCGCCATACACATTTGTAGCTTAGAGTTGAAATGAGGGGTCCTTGGTGCTCTCTGAGCTGGGTTGTTTCCTTGCAGATATTTCATTACCCAAATTAGGTAACATCATCTGTGCTAGTCGCATTAGCACGGATGATGTTATCTAATTTGGGTAATGAAATGTCTGTAAGAAAACAACCCCACTCAGAGAGCACCAAGCACCCCTCAACTAACAGAGCACTCAACAAACTGCACCTGTGGCAGAAGAGAGGGAGGGATTGGCTAACCCAGAATTTTCTGAGAAAGAGACCCAGTTCAAGAGACTGAACAGTCTCGAGCTGGAAGGAAAGGGGGGGGGGAGAGGTTCATGGAAACCACACTCTAGAATCGCTCAGGATATATCTAGCAGCTTAGAAATTTATAGCTTTAGCTTGGCAAGGTTTTGTAATTCTGTTAGATGTAAGCAAATAAAGGATTGGATTGGATTGGGTGTCACTGTCTCATCTCTAGGCTTGGTCCTGACAATTGCTGTTCCGTAGCCAAAGCACTCTTTTAACTGCCAGAAGCCTAACCACTGCCTTGTGTGCCAATTCCAGCTTCCAAACCACCTTCAAAGACAACTGCTGCCGAGCGTGTTGCAGACGCCTGTGTGGAGATAAAGGCGTGAGTCACTACTGGCAAGCCCCATGGTCCAGGAAGGGACAGCTCCAACTGGGCAAAGCCCATCCTGGCCACTGTCTCTACCTGCTGATCTAGCAGGAACTGTATGGCTAGGAGAGCCCCCAAGTCACTGGTATGTCCTTTTGGGAAGGGCAACTTATCACTTGGTGCAAATAAGCGCCAAGACATTTCTGAAGGACCCCTAATTCCCTTTTGCTGAGGTTTAATTTCATCTTTTTGTCCACATCCCATTTTTCACAGAGGTCCACTGCAGGTCTCCACAGCGTCTTCAGCATGGTGACTCGCCTAATGACCACCATGACTTACAACCATACTTCTGGGCTCCATTGCAGTCATAAGTCGAAGACTACCTGTAATAGTGGCACTTGGATTATGAATCCCCATGCTGATGTCATTCCTGCAATTTGATTGGCTGCCTGAGGGCAGATTGGATCTAACCGAGGTCTTGCCCAGGATAAAAATGAATTAGCTATGTTGGGGGAACATAAAACATAAAAAAAAACCCAATCAATTCTCTTTTTAAAATGCAATCTATATACACATGAACATTCTGGAAAGAAAGTCAGCCTTTCTGCTACAGATTTAATTGCCAACTCCTGGCAGCACACAACAGTCTTCCCCCTCCCACACAGAATGGCTACAATGGCCAAGTCCCACCTACTGCTGCGTGCCTGGCCAATGGGGAAGGGGCTAATGAAGTCATACTGTCTCACTTTAATTTCTCCTCATGCAACACCATTTGGGGAAAATGGAGTCCCTGCTGAACATAAATGGGTGGGGACTGGGGAGTCTGCCTTCCCCGAAGCGTAACCCATTGATTTATGCCAATCCATAACCCATGACCCATGACCCAATTCTGGCTGTATGTTCTCACAATAACCACTGGCAAGACGGTCTCAGCAGCAATATCCATATGTGATCACCACTTTCACTAGAATGACAAAAGCAGCATATGCCCACCACATCATGACAACACACAGAAAAGGAGTGGCATGTATGTCCTGACCTTGTGATGCTCCTGACATTAGATTCTGGTGAAATCTATGTTCATACATTATGCTAAGTAAACCAATAAATGTACATTTATGTTTGGTTAAATAAACCACAATTGGCTAGGTGCCTAAACCATAGTTATAGAATTGCATGACTCAGTATGCTGTAATGAAGCAAGCCATGTCTTGATTTAGAAGTTGCATCCCAGCATATTTATGTTTTTGTGCATATTAATCAAGAAGAAAAATTTGCTATTTTTAAGAAGGCTGCAACTTGTCTAACATGGTTTCTTCCCTTACAAATGCTGTTATCTCCAGCATGCCTGTTCACTGGAGATTTCAAGAATTGGAATGGAGGATGCCCTACAAGAGAAAGTTGCCTGGTCTATTTAGTATAGTTTATTTAGGATTAGGCTGTGTGACTTCAGGATATAAACATACATACATACATACATACATACATGCATACATACATGCAAGATGCAGATAGTCCTTGACTTATGACCACAACTGAGCCGAAAATTGTTTGAGGAAGTTTATGGAGAAGCTCAGTTGACAATGTTATCCTGTGTTTTATTGCCAATTGTTTCCCATTTTTCTCCTTTCTACAGAAACCCCACAAAAGGTGGAAAGATGGGGTGTGAACAGGACATGTACCCTATCAGGGAGGTTGAGCAGTGACGAAAGGCCCTAGCTCAATAAGAATTCACTGAGCATCTCTGGCTGAGATCGAGCTGATGCTTAATTTCCAATTTCGCTGCTCACATGTTATGCATTGACAATAAAGGATTGAATTGAATTTCACCTACCCAATCCAACTTCTTAACCATCATGACATACTGATCTACCTTGCCATAAATTCATTTCCTGTTGTATACAAGTCTATTTTAAAATAAGAGTTCCTCAGATCCCCCCCCCCCCCACACTACTTCCTGGTAATAGCAACGACAACAACCCTGGTAAGTGGGGTGGGGGATGGAGGTGCAAACTGAACAGCTGGGGAACAAGACTTTGGAAGTCTGCTGTTGCCACCAGCAGAAAGTTCCTATGTGTCATTTCCTCTTGCAGAGGCTATGTCCTCTTGACTTCCCAGAAGGTGACTCTGTTTAATTCTTTTTGTACCAGTGGGTGAAAATGTGTGCATAGTGGAAGGGGGCTGGGAGAGTGACCTTTGCCTGTAAAACCCAAACAGGATTCTGTTAGGAAGCAGAGCAGACAAAGGTTACTACTGTTGATCCCAAAGGACAGTAGCAAGAAGTATTTATTTTTAAAATCACATTTCTATTGTGAGAGTGTTTGTTTGTAGATTGTATATGTACATGTGTATATCCTCTGTGCCTCCATGTATGCACGTGTATTTTATAATATATACTGTGTACAGGCAGTCATCTACTTATGACTACAATTGAGCCCAATATTTATGTTGTCAAGCGAGACATTTGTTAAGTGAGCTTTTCTCCATTTTAACAACCTTTCTTGCCACAATTGTTAAGCGAATTGCTGCAGTTGATAAGTTAGTAATTCGATTGTTAAGTGAATTTGGCTTCCCCGTTGACTTTGCTTGTTTAGAAGGTGGCACAAGTTGATCACTGCAACCATCATAAATACGAACCAAGCATTTGGATTTTGATCACATGATCAAAAGGGCAAAGGGCGTAGCTGTGAAAAATGGTCACATTTTTCAGTGCCGTTGTAACTTTGAATAGACACTACGCAAACTGTTGTAGGTCAAGGACTACCTTCAAATCTTCTTTATCTTTATTGTCAATGTACAACATGTGTGCAGTGAAATTGAATGTGGCTCTATTCTACCTGTATAGCTGTATACTGAGATAATATCTTGGCATATGTCATCATAAATGTATCTTATATAGCAGGGGTATCAAACTCAAGGCATGGTGGACAGATGCGACTCACGGGCCACCCTGGAAACAGCAAAGGACCAGCCCACAATGCCTTTGCCAGCAAAAACAGAGCTCGTAAGGGTTGTGGGTTGCCCTCCTGAACTCTGTTTTCGCAGCAGAGGGTTGCAGGAGGCTGTCGCAGTCAAATACGGAGCTTGGGAGCTTGTTTTCGCTGGCAGAGCACTCAGGCCACCAGAGGTGCCCCCAACCTTAATGACATCGAGTTGACCATGCCCACCCTGCCCCCTGAGGTCAAACACAACCCTGATCTGGCCCTCAATGAAATTGAGTTTGACACCCCTGTTATATAGTAACAAAAGTATGGCTTGGTGAACAATGTGCAAACATTTGAACCTATCTGTAGTGTGGTCAACCTGTACTCAAAAGCACCGTCTGCCTTTCTACTGGTACCTCCATCGGCTACACCACTGTCTACTTTGTAATGCTGATGCAATGATTCTCTCTTGCATATCCATAGTTAGTCATCTTTCTCTTCTTCCTCTCTTTAATAGGAACGTTTCTGTATTGCACCAGTCTTAATGCTCATCACAAGTTTGCTGGCCCACTTCTAATTATGGTTACAAATCATGTTTGGGCAGTGCTTGTGGTTTGCGCTGGAGTGGCTGGCCCCAAGCCTTTGGCTTCAAAAGCTGTGTGAAGAACCCACCCATTTTGGCTGAACTGTACGAATTAGGACACTATGATTTGCTCAATAAAACACATTTTTAAAAGCCCGGCATAGCACAATGTGCCAAAAGCAATCAGGCCATACACATTTTTAAGGCTAGCTATGTTTTTGCTTCCTGGCCAAAAATACAAAAAAGTGATTTATATGTGAGAAAGGAAGAAGTGGAGAGGAAAAATTCACAGAAACCCAGGGGCACTCATCTTTAATATCTAAATTTTAGGCCAATTTTAGGTCTGTATTATTTCATTTGGAATTTCCTTCTGTAATCTACTACAGGTAGCCCTTGAGTTACAAATGATGGTTTGAAGTTATGACTGAGAAAAAGAGACATATGATCTGTTCTCAAAGTTATTATTGCCACGCTGACTCTGCAATCACATGATCGTGATTTTGGGGTGCTTGGCAACCAGCTGCATTTATCATGGCTTCAGCATTCTGCAATCATATCATGATTTGTGGTATCAGATTTTCCCAGCTGACTGTTGACAAACAGATTTTAATAGGGGAAGCCAGATTCACTCAATAACCATTGTAAAAGTTCCTTTATATATTTTAGACAAGTTAGTCTGGTCACATGATGAGTCACTTTATGACCACATCACTTAGTGACCAAAATCCCAGGCCCTATATTGGTTGTAAGTCCTTGTATTGTAATCTATTATTTCTATCTGCTAACACAGGAGTGTCAAACTCAAGGCCTGGGGACTGGATCCGGCCTGTGGGGTACTTAGATCTGGCCCTCAGGACTGCCATGGAAACAGTGAAGGATCGGCCTGTGATGCATGAGGCAGTGGCAGCCAAGAACAGGACTCAGGAGCCTGTTTTCGCTGGCAGAGCACTCAGACCACCACAGCCGCTCCAGACATGAGTGATGTCGACCTGGCCATGCCCACCCTGGCCATGCCCACCCCAGGCCCCTGCAGTCAAACACAACCCTGAAGCGGCCCTCAAAGAAATTGAGTTTGACACCCCTGCGTTAACAGATTCTGTGTTGGGGATAATGCCGCTTGTCTGGTTGTTGTAGCCTGACCTTCCCGTTTTCTGATACGTTCCGAAAAGATTAGACAACAAATCCTAAGGATTATGGGAACTGTAATCCAGCTCATCGGGAGAGCACCGGTTGGTGATGAACTGTTCCTCTGAGCCAAAAGGTTCTTTTGGGGCTGAATTATTATTCTAACTGCAAACATCTCTGGTTGCCATAGGTTGAACTCCTCTGGAAGCAGAGGAAGTAAGGCAGCCAAAAGAGGTTAGAAAAAGAAGATGTAGCCCAAAGAAAATAAGAAAGACAGGAAAGGAAAAGTCTCCTAGCACAGGAAGGGAAGCTAGAAAAGAGAAATTGTATTGGCTACAGAAGTAAGAGAAGCTGATGTTGATGAATGGCTTGGAACTAACCAGGCAGATTTTGGGTTATAGGCTTCTGGTTTTCCTGTAACACAACTCCTTTTAACCCGATGGTCAGAAACACATCTGCAGTGCCTTCCTGTTGCATAAAGAAAATGGAATCCGTAGACAACGTTCCTGGGGGAATTCAATGCAATGACATCAGGCCCATTGCCTGTCCCGCAAGCTTCTGGTAGCTCCTCTAATCCCCTTGGCCTTCCTTTCCTGCAGAATGCTATTTCCTTATCAGGAAGAGAGACTCAGATGCCTGGATGAGAGAACTGCCTGCTTGCCTAGGCTTCATTTCAGTTACTTCAAAGAAGAGAATGGGCCATAAAAGCAAACAATGAAGCTTGCTTTTTGTTTAGAACCTGGTTTCCTTCAGGCTCGGCTTAGATCCAAGAGAATGAAATCAGGGTTGTTGCCACCGTCTGGCTTGACTCAAAGAACACAAGTGCCATTACTGACACTGAAGAAAACATCCGCTCAAAACAAGTTGTTTTGCGGTTATTCTCTCCTTCCCAGAAACAAGGAGTTACGGTTCACAGATTTTAATAGGGCGACATCCAGGGATCCTGTAGGAGATGTTGCTACCATATTGTCTGCGGAGATTCTCAGTCATCTAATTGTCTCAAAGATGCTATTTCCCCCCCCCCCCCCCAAGGCAACTGGACTGTTTTTTCCTTGAGGAAGAAGAAAATGTTTCATTTCTTATCCAAGAAACTTCCTTAGTTGTGATGGCAGGGGATGGAAGGATATTCTAATGCTGCAGCATGGTCAAGTCAGTTTTGGGACATAGCACTTTTTATTTCAATTTATATTAATCCCCTTCCTTATGTCCTGCTGATTGTAAGGTGATGCCAACTGTATCTGTAGCATGTGGTTTATGTCATTCCATTATAATTGCATGCAAACTGTTCTGCATAACTGTTCTGCATATTATAACATCCACATATTGAGCTAAACCCTGGATTAATCATGGTGTATTAATTCAACTGCAATTAGCTAACTTCATAATGGATGCTATGCATTATACCTGCAAACAACAAAGTGTTCATGCAGTACACTAAGCCAAACTAAAACTATCTTGCATGCTAGTGAGATACACTACTGCACCCAGATCCCAATCCAGATAGCCAATCCCAAATGTTTTGAGGAATTTAAGGGAAGAGAAATCTAGCATTATGAGAACACTCAAAGTAGCAATAACACTAAGCAATAGACTCATATACTGCTTCGTAGTGCTTTACAGCACTCTGAGTGGTTTACAATGTCCGCATATTGCTCTCAACAATCTGGGTCCTCATTTTACCAACCTTGGAAGGATGGCAGGCTGAGACAACCTTGAGCCTGGTGAGATTCGAACTGTCAAATTGCAAGCAATGGGCAGAGTTCAACTGCAAAACTGCGTTCTAATTCTAATTACACTTGAATTGCAATGCTCCTTGGGACAAGTAGTTTTCGAGTCATCTTGGTTATTCCCATCAGGCTTCTATAAGATAACTCCAAAGGGACACTCATGTTGCTAAAATAAGCTGAATTTCATGAGTAATGGTGGTCAGGAATCTGCGAGCAAAAGTAGGGCTACCAGATCTGAGCTGCAAACATATGTACCACTACCAGGTAGAAAGAATGTGTTAAAGCTTCCAGTAGCTTTGAGATGGTTACCCTAAATAAAAGTCTTTATCATGTGAACTGGTTGTAGCTACATGTGATATCCTGGGAAGAATGGCAAGGGCAAAGGTACAAACAGATGCAATCAGTGGAGCTGAGCATTTTCAGCTGCTTATGGATACCCAAAATTTCTGCACTAACATTGGTCTGTCTCCACCATTAAATTGAGACACTCCTTGTTATGGAGCAAGAGGCCCTGTTTCAGAGGTGAAATTCAGCAGGTTCTAGCAGGTTCATTAGAACTGGTAGTAAATTTTCTAAGTAGTTCAGAGAACGGTTGTTAGAAGAAATTTCCTTTTGTTTTTTCCCAATTTACAGGGTTAATCCTGTAAGAAAGGCAGGAAAAAAAACAGTCTGGTGTTGTTTTTAGCCTAATCTTTGTTGCGCTACTTACAGAAACCACCCACCCAGTCACATGACCCCCCAGCCAAGCCCACAGAACCAGTAGTAAAAAATTTGAATTCCACCACTGCCCTGTTTCCTATGAAGTTGTACTTGACTGTTGTATATATGGCAGGCTTGCATTATTAAACCTCCCGGGTTGATTGTACCTTTGGACCAGATTATTTACAGCTGGTAGTTAAATTAAACTTGCTTCGCAAAGGCAGTCTGTTTGCTGCCCTGAGTCCTCATGTTTCTTTTTTTGCGAATACTGATTGCCTTCTTTACTCCTAAATATGGCCATACTTCAGCCACTTGGTCCATGCTTTCCCTTGAAAGAGATCCCAAGATCAGTCCTGAAAGCCTCCAGAACTGCTGGGTGATCAGGCAGCTAGTGGAATTTCAAGCCTCATGATTCCAGGTAATATCCATGAAGGTTGGAGATGATCCAGATTTAATCCAAAATCATGTGCACTTTTAAAAAAAATAAAATAAAATCACAGACTACAGACAAATAATGAGTTAGGTGAACAAACAGTCTGGCTTGGTAGAAAGCAGCTTCCTGTATTCCTCAAAGGAAGGAACTCTTAAGAGCCAACATTTGTTTTCTACTGTTGAAAGAAACCTTAAAGCTGTGGTGGCCGCACCATAAGATATTGTGAGCCTTATAGCCCTCTGAAGCTTGGCCCACTGTTGCCGACTCCAGATAACCATCCCGCTGTTGTTTACATGAACATTTCTGTAAGAATGAAACCTAGGTGAACCAAGAGATTCCCCTATCGTGCTAGTGGTTTCCTTGAATCCAGATTCCAGACTCTGATTCACCCTTTGACGTGTAAACAAAGGAGAAGCTGCTGTGAATCAAAGGGTCCCAGAATAAAAGTCTGCAGGTCTTAACAAAAGCATAATCAGTATTAATAGTTCCCTTCTGTTATCATAGTTGGGTGGTGGCTGGAGTGATTTGGCTCCTTGGCATTTTAGAATCTCACCCATGAGGAACAATCCGTTCTACATTTAGTTTACATCTTTGCTTGTCTTCATCTTAGCCTATTTAATATAGAATGCTGAGCTATAAAAAAAACTAACTACATTTAGCAATAGAGGAGAATATTTGTAGCTCAGGGCTGAAAGGAGGGGTTCTTGGTGGTGCTCTCTGAACTTTGTTGTTCTTTTCTTCAGGTGTTTCATTACGCAAACTAAGTAACATCCTCCCCATGTTTGATGTTGAACACTGATGATGTTACCTAGTTTGGTAATGAAACAGCTGCAAGAAAACAACCAAACTCTGAGAGCATGAAGGATCTCCTCACTAACCTTCCTTGAACGCCAACCAGGTGTGATGTGTTCTATGACTGCAATGCTAGGGCTGGAACCGATGGGGTTAAGTATCTTACATGAACACAATAAGAAAAGCGTATCACTGGAGCCCATCTAGCTAAGAATCTTTATCTTGCCTGACAAGGCATTCTCAGCTCTATTTCAAGATACTGAGAGTTGTTCAGTTGCTCCCAAAGCTTTGTGATCTGTTGGACATAATTTTGCCAGGAATGTCTCTCCTTAATTGCTTTTTTTTGAATTCTTGTATACTGATATTTGAGCCATCACTAGCCCTTTGGTCTCCTTCTGCCTCTTTCTCTATTACCTTTAATTCTTTCCAGCATCAAGGTGTTTTCCAATGACTCTTGCCTTCACATTTGTTATCTTAGCTTTAGTTTCTTATTAATTCTTCTAGTGAGCTGACTTTGTCTAATTTCAGATGATTTGTTCCTTTTGCAGTGGAAGGCATTAGCGATAATTTTCTCCAGCACCACGATTCAAAGGCATCAAGTTTTCTTTGTTTAGCCTTTCTGATGCTCCACTTTTCGCAGCCCCTTTGTTGCAACTGGGAAACTCTCACCTTTGTTATCACTGTGAAGCATCTTTTAAAAAAATATATATATATTAATTTTGTCAGTCTTCCATCCAAGTAGCACATGACATGACCCAATGTTTCATGATCATATTTGTTATCTCTGTGGAATTTAAAGTCTAATTTGTTGCTACAACCAACTTCTCTGGTTTGCACGGAGTTGACCTATCATCTTAGGGTTTTTATTTCTTTTTAATTTTGAGAAGCAGGCCTGCTTCTGCACCCTTTTCTTTCATGTTCAATAAGAGATCCCTTAAAACGGTGCTTCTCTCTCTTTTTTTCTTCATTACCCAAAACTGCTTATCAGAAAGTTTGTTTTATCACTAATCAGAAAATCCTTATTTAAATGTCCCTATTGCGATTGGGCAATTTATGTGTCATTAACCAGAGAATTAAAAAAATACTTTTAGATAATTCTGGGTAATTTATCTCAGTTTGGGAAACACTGCCTTTAATAACTTTCTTGCTTCTAAACTATCGAAGTGGTATTATTAGAGTATCTGAGGTCCCTGAATGTTCTCCCATCTATTTTGATTCCAATAGCTGTTTCTTTCTAAGAAGACATGCTTTTTCCAGGGCTGAGGCAATGTATGAATCAGAAAATATGAGTGTAGCAGATGGTGGCAGAGTTTGACCGTGTATCCATGGTCCTTTTGCCAGCTCCTGAACGCAACTATTTTCCTGAGCCTGTGCAGTTTAGGTGAACCCAGGAAAAAGAATAGTTGATTTAAGAAACTGAAAGTCCACAGAGATCCAAGAAGCGGATTTTCCCCTAAATCTGGAATTAGGTTCAGATGAGTGCCAATTTAAACAGGATTACATTTAATAATACTGGTAATACATTTAGTATTATAGGCATCTTTTAAATTTTTTTTATTCTGTTTATCTATGTAGCATATCATTTTTAATGTCTATGCCACCCAGTGTCATCTTGCATTCAGTGGCCCTGTAAATTATAAATAAAATACTTCTCTAAAACAGATAGTCCTCAACTTACAGCAGTTCATTTAGTGACCATTCAAATTTACAACAGCACTGAAAAAAGTGACTTATGACTATTTTTCACACTTATGACTGTTGCAGCACTCTCAGGGGCACGTGATTTACATTTGGATGCTTGAGAACCGACTCATATTTATGACAGTTGCAATGTCCCAGAAGTCATGTGATTCCCTTTTATGACCTTTGGACAAACAAAGTCAATGGGGAAGCCAGATTCACTTAGCAACCATGATACCAGTTTAACAACTGCAGTGATTCATTTAACAAATGTTGGAAGAAGTAGTTGTAAAATGGAGTAAAATCCACTTGACAAATTTCTCACTTAACGATATAAGTTTTGGGCTCAATTGTGGTCATAAGTTGAGGACTACCTGAGATGTCTACTCTTGTGGGCTGGCAGCTCAGCAAGCTGTAGTCTCATCCTGTAATCCCAAGCTAGGGAAAGCTCCCTTTCTCCAGAAGCCATTGCTTCAGCCACAAATTTAGATACACATGTGGGCCCTGTTCTCACAAAATGCTTAGCAAAGGATTAGATTTTGTGGGAACAAAAAAAAAAATTCAGTTGACCTGGGCCCTTTTGTTCCACTCAGTGCAACTGTGTGATATCAGACACATTAATCAGATATTGAACTTGCTTGGTGGCTGAGTGAGTTGAGTGCATTATGGAAACAGGACTATTATTTGTAATATTACACATTTCTAAAGATGTCTTGCTACATACTATAATCTACAATCAGCTGTTTGGGGTTAGCTTTCAAAGGAGAGGGTGTGACTAAACTGACCACAGCCATTTCCTTCTTTAGCGCTGAAGGATGCAACACCCTTTCTTACATATCTAACAATATGTCCTAGACATGCTTATTCTAAAATAGCACATATGGCATTATTTATTTATTAATTAAATAAATGCATGATGTAGCCACCCAACTCATACATAGTGACTCTGGGCAATGTACAGCATCAAAAACCCAAAGTTAAAAAGTCACAATTATTGAACTGGATTGAGGGGGGGGGGGGAAAGCACTTAATAACAATCTGAGGGGAGGAATGAAGTTTTTTTTAACCAAATCTTTTCAAAGAGCAAAATGGTGGTGGTGGGTGGGTGGAGTTACCAAATGATAGAAGATAAAGGACAATCCCTTATAAATAGGGTCTCTGACAAGTAGGGAAATTTTAGAGCAATATATGGATTGCGTAGGAGCAGCAATGACATGTGTTCCGGATTCTTTAGACTACAAATTTATTAATTGTTGTAAGTAACTCAAGGTGGCAAACATACTTAATTCTCCTTCCTCTTCCTATTTTTCCCTCAACAACAACCCAGTGAGGTGAATAGGACTGAGAGAGAACGACTGGCCCAGTCGGCTTTCATGTCTAAAGCAGGACTAAAACTCACAGTCGCCTGGTTTCTAGGCCAGCACCTTAACCACTAAAACAAATTGGCTCACCACTAATTAATCCCACTAACCCCAGGCAACATGGCACACTATTATGGAAATTATTGTCCAGAAAGCTGCCCCAAACTGTCATGCAACAGTATAATAAACTGGAATTAAATTCAGCAGTGTGATTGTTGTGTGCACACCCACAGAGTGGTTGGAGAGTTCAAGGAGAAAGGGCAAGTGAAATGTTGCAAATGACTCCTGTTCCAGATCTTCCAACTTTACTCAACATGTTCTAACCACCTTCCTTTTCGTAGCTGTTGGGCAACCAGCATGAGAAAAAGAATGCCCTTTGGCATATATATATATATAAAAAATGAGTTGTGTTATTAAAATCACAGCTTGTTTACTACAGACCTTAAGAGGGACTTTTTCCAACACGAAGGTAAGTCCCTTCTGACTGACTGACATATCAAAGCATGGTCTGCCCCCTCCCCCCCAAAAAAGGACTACAACCAGTTGTCAAAGCAGCAAGCTCTAACACTGGGTGGCTGTGCACCAAAAAATGGGAAAGAAAGCTTGCCCATCTGATTAATCCTTCCATTAAAAAACCCTAACATTTCAAGGATCTCCTCTTTTGCACACTACTGAACCTCTGATAATCTAATTTATCCATAAGTTGATGCATTATTTAATTATTATACTGCTTGTTTAATTTATATTCCATCCTCTATTCAGAAGCTCAAAATGGTGTCCAGAGCACTCCCCACTCCACATTTCTCCTGCAACAACAACCTTGTGAAGTAAGCTGGGCCACGAGAATGTGACTGGCCCAAAATCACCAAATGGGTAGACTTGATCCTGAGTCTCCCAGTGCCATTGTATCACACTGGCTCTGTGGAAGCCAAAACCTCTAACGCTCGGCTTAAACATTAATAACTTTCTCAGCTCAGAGAGGAATTGCTGTTTTATAGCAAAAAGGCCTGTTGACATTTCTGGATTCATTCCCAGGCTCCCCCACGACAACAGCAGGAGAGCCTAGAATCCTTCTCTTTCGTTCTGATGTTGTTTCTTTGCTTACTTACCTCATTAATTACCTTGTATGTTTTTAATGGCTGTACACCGCCCCGAGTCCCTTTGGGAGAGTGGGTGGTATATAAATAAAATAAAATAAATAAATAAATAAATAC
>JAEANM010008014.1:0-17301 GCA_017656035.1 Myanophis thanlyinensis | reverse complement strand
TAAGAACATCTCTCCGTCCTTATCGCCACTAAATACATCCTAATATGGGATCGTAAAAGTGTTCGGTCAGACTCAGAATGGCTAGCCCTCCAACGTCTCTCTTGTTTGGATAAGAAGCCTACATTGGCGCTCTTAGATTGGCATTCGCATTCAGTTCCCATGCCCATGTCCTTGGATCATTCAACCATAGTTTTTGGTGGGCATTTTTGGTTCTTGTCATCCCTCCCTCCCCCCAATTTATGGCAGGCTGCCATCAAACAAGCATAGCTGAAGCGATGTGATGGCAGATCTGACAATGATTTTGTTTAGACAAAAATAAAACTATCTTGAATGTTATAAATACTAAAATAGACTCCAGAATGGAGGTGCACATTCAAATGTGACTGACAACTCTTCGGGCCAGGCAGAGTTAAATGCCATTCCCGATATGTCTCGCAACCCAGTTCTCAAGTTTACTGAATCTGTCTGGTAACCCTTGCTTGCTACCTTCACCAGGCACAGCTGCTGAACATATTGGGTAATAGGTTTTCTTCCTTTTTGTTCCTCAACTCTCAGATCTGTGTTTATATGTGTTTTTATGTCTGTGTGTGTGTGAGAGAGAGAGAGAGAGAGAAAGAGAGATGCAGAAAATACCACAGCCTAGTTTGTTCTATACTGCAGAAAGAGAGCTGTATAATCTACAACAGTGTTTCTGTAGGAAAAGACAAAGCAGAACCTGGGGAGGAGTCAAGACAGGAATCGGTCCTTATGTTGTCACAAGCGGTCCAAGGCCAACCCCCCCCCCCCCAATTCTTTTCTGGTGCCAATTTAGTGCTGACAGTTAGTTGATTAGATTCTTGTGTAAGAGTCATAAATCTTCTGAACTAGAATTTTATGTCAATTTTGAAGCATGTCTGTGCTGTTACAAACATTATCGCTGCCAAGAACCAAGGGGGAGGGAAGGAGGAGATGGAATGTAGGCTCCAAACATCAAGAAGATGAGCCATGAGAGCTAAGGACATTTTGGCAGGTGTTTGCCAAGATTTAAAGACTTTTTCTCGTAACAATACATTGACACTCAATTGGACAATATGACCCGCACAAATAGGGGGAGGGAGAATTATGTTCTTTAGTTGTGTAGGCTAGGTAGATCTGGTTTTGCCCTCATCAGTGCTGAAATGATGTACTCAATAAAGTTTTGAATTCAGAGATTAGAATGTCTTGACCATTCTTGCCTTGGTTGAGTTGGTCAGTTGGAACATTGACACTTTATGTGTGATTCTGATTCCATATGCCTGACAGTTTCTCAACCTAGACCCTTTTAAAAGATGTGGACTTGTACTCCCAAAGTTGGCTGGCTAGCTGACTGAGGAATTCTGGGACTTGAAGTCCATATTTCTTAAAAAGATCAGAGCTTGAGAAACTACCAAGTACATGGTCTATAGTCTACTGGTGCCACTTGAATTTAACCCATAGTTACGGTCCATGTGGCCAGATCCATTTTGATAATTCTCTTCACTTTCACTCCAAATTACAATAAGTTCTTTCAATCAGCAAATGGCACTTTTAGTTCAGGTTCCTAATATTAAAAGATTCAGTATTCTATATTTGTTTTTTTCAAATGCTCAAATTTTGTTAAAAAGATTATTCAATCTATAATTCCAGCATCAAAACGCCTATCAGAATGGCACCCCTTCAAGTTCTAAAATCCAAGTTTCACTGCTTAAATAATCAGTTGGTAATATCAGTTGGTAATAATCACTTTCCCTTTAAATCTTTCATTGTAAATTTTTCCCTTTTTCTTTTCTCCCCGGGGCTGCTTCATTCTAAAATGCTTTGGAGACAGCTTTCCTTTTAAATAGTCTCTTGGGGTTACAAATTTAACATAAGAAAGGATTTCTTCTCACTCAGACAAAACGCGGTTCAAATTCCTCTCCTGCACCGTGCTCAGCTGGTCATGGTTGTCGTGGCTTCATAGCGGCCATCTTTGGCCGCCTCTTCTTTCTGCCTTGGCTTAGAGGATTTTATGTCCAGGGGTACACCGGGAGAGTTGCGTGTTGTCCCCAACCTCACTGGACAACTTTTTTTGCTTTATTGCCCCTCCAGGGTGATTTTTGGCTCCCTCTGGAGCCCATAGTCAGGTAGATATTCAGAACAGGGACAAAGCATTCCTCCCTGTGTCTGACGATGCCACAAGATCAACCGGAAGTCGGACACCTTTTGATTCTGGACTGCACAAGTAGTCCTTGGTTTACAATCACTAAGTGGCTCTTCAATGTTACAACAGACTCCAAAACGACATTTGCAACCTGGTTTTGAAGTTCCAACATCTGCCCTGGGGTCATGTGACATTTAGGGCACTCAGCCACATATACAGGGTTTTGCAATCCTCCACGGTCATGTGTCCACAATTATGAGCCTGTGTTTATTTCCAGTTTCTGGTCAAGGCCACCCCCTTGTAAACAATGGGTTCATATAATGACAATAGTGTTCACAATTGCTTGCTTAACAGAGGGATCTGTTCTTTGTCACCACAAAGAAGATCGAAAAGTCAGATTAAAACAATTAGAAAACTACTCTAAAATTTAATGTGGAACTGGTTAGAAGAATAAGAGAACTGAACTTGGAATATATGCATTGAAACTTTGAGACTTTGAGAATATTTGGGACTTGACTAAAATTTGAGTATACGATTGTTGGATCAACAAAGAAGAGAAATACAGAAAAAATACACTGGATATTCCACCAAAAAGAATGGACTATTGCGAGGAGACGGAGTTCTTATTGCAAGAAATAAGGGAAGTGTGGCTGGACTTAAGAAATGAATTCAAGATCACAAGGAATACAACAGAGACTATTATGCAAAAAAAAAAAAAGATGAATGGACAAGACAAGCAGGAAGAGGTAGAAAACAAAAAATCAGACTTAAAAATGGAAATGGGGATCCAGTAAGGGTTACAAAAAGATTCAATTTGGAAATTATTAAAAGTGGCAAAAAGGGATGAAATAAGACAAGAAAAAAATTACCGTAAGAGAAGTTAAAGAGGGATTGGAGAGTCAGAAAGTTCCGTTTGGGGAGGAGATTAAAAAAAAGAGCAAACATTTTGGAAATCAAACAAAGGAAAAGGGCAGAGAAGGGTGAAAAACTTAAAGCAGGCAATCAACAAAGAAACAGAAATAGAGATAGAAAGGAGAATTATGGAAGACAAGCCAAAAAAAAAAGGATAATTAGAATATTAAGGAGAGTTAGCGACAATGGATAGAAAAGAAATTTTTGTTTTCTCTTATTTAAAAAACAGTGACAGCAGTGGCGCAATTTAAACTTTAAACTAGAGGAAGTGTCAAGCCTAAAAGGAGAATTATATATGCTGGGAATATATTAGTCTGTGCTTTTGCAATTATTACAATAGTCCTTTTAGTTCTGACACATTTCTAGCAAGGTCGTAGAGTTGGGGGAGTGGAGGTTTGATAGAACCAACTCTGAGGCTGTTACCTCTCCTTCTACCTATTTTTCACAAAAGTCTTCGCTGGGCTGTTAGCATCTGGTGGGGGCTGGTCCAAAGAGGAGTTTGAAACTTTATTTGAGTGGGTTGGTGAGAAATTAACATGTGATAATTAGTGGGGAAGAACTTTCACTTTACTTGGGTGTAGAAAGCCCGGGAATTTCAGATTCAGGATTTCTGCAGACCATGCCATTACAATGACTTCAATAAAATCTTATTCTAAAGACCTTAGTCTCTTTGGAGTTCTGATTGAATTGCTGATGTTGTGTGGAACCCTGACAGGAAGATTAGATAAAGGGGGAACCATATAATATAATATTTAGATGTATAATAGGGAGATGTATACTTTGAGAATTATTATTGAGAATTGAAAGATCATACAGGTGACAATAAATATATTTGTAACAAGACATATGTATTGTAATATGGTGATTGAACTTTGTAAAAATTAGGATTACATATTGAATAAACAAATAATTAGAAGTATAAACTGAACTATCATTGGTTAAATAATGGAACATTGTATTCATATATAAAAACTTTACCATATTGGGAAGTTAAGTAAGATTATTAATTGTAATAATATGTGATCAATATTATATACTAAACTGAGCGACACTTAGTTGCTGTGCTGTTTATATAAGGATATGTAGGATGATATTTTTCACTGTTAATATTTGTTAATATTAGTTACTTTGAGAGATTTTTGTTACTTTGAGTTACTTTGTAAGTGTTACTTTGAGAGATTTTTGTGCACCCAATTATGTATGATTCAATGAAGGACATCATGTAAAAAATGAAAAATAAAAAACATTGTCAAAAAAAAGAAGGTGTCCTAGCAGCACCTTTTCTGACTGACAAACTTTATGAAAAAATATATCACATGCATTTGTTGGTTTAGATGCATTTTCAGATTAAGCATGTGTATTAGTTACAGCGATTACCTGGAAAGTTAAAACAGAAATTGTTACTCTGCATTAAGTTCTAAAATAATAACTTGTAATTATGTTCTTCTTGGTCTTCAGAATGGGAAGAACCCAAATTTGAATTTCCTCCCGGCCTGAAAGAAGCTATCAAAAAGCATCTGACTTGGCAGTGCTGTTCCCTGTGGTTGGAAATAAAGAATATATTGAAGAAAATTATGATAAACCCTTTAATGGAGCTATTTATTACACTGTGCATTATAACAAATACCATGCTAATGGCATTGGAAAAACTTTCATTATCATCAGAACAGGTTACTGAAGGAAATAATGTAAGTGAATTCACTTTCTTATTAAGGTGCATGCCAGCCAATAATTATGTTTTCTGGGAAAATGTTCTTTTCTGAAACCTCGGTACACTAAATGTTGTACCTATTAATTATGCATTAAATTATTCATTTTCTTCTACTCAGATCTCTGAACTCAGGCAGTTGCATAATGAAGTGGCCAGGGCATCTTCAGGAGCAGTCAGGAAAATTCAGGATGGTTTTAATAATTGCCATCTTGCTTTTTTAATGCCTTCCTACCCATTATGTGCCCCTGGAAATGATGGTCAGATGAAAAAAAAAATAGTACAACAATTATAATCCTTTCATAGGCATAAAAGCTGGCTGGGTGACTTTGGGCTAGTGACTGTCTCTCAGCTCAACTTACCTCACAAGTATTGTAGGGAAAATCGGAGGAGGAAGGTGTATTATGAAGTAATAAAGGAGGGATATGTAATACATAAATCTTCTTCTTTCAGCTGTTCCCGTTAGGAGTCGCCACAGCAAATAAATAGCTTTTTATTTCTGCAGTGATAAACCTGTTTTTCATTTAATTTAACAGTGACTGAATTCTAGCTTTAGCATTATTAGCAGAAGAATTATCTTTTGGAGAAGCAGATAAACATCCTTTGTTTATTTATTTGTTTATTTATTGAATTTATATTGCTGCCTATTTGCCCATGGCGACTCAAGGCGGCTTACAAAATATAAAACCATTATGTCTGTAATGCATTTAAATTGATGCAGGTAGTCCTCGACTTACAACAGTTAATTTAGTGACCATTCGAAGTTACAACGGCAGTGAGAAAAGTGACACGATTCTTTTTCACATTTAGAACCATCACAGCATCTCAATGGTCACATGATCAAAATTTAGATTTTTTTCCCCGCAACTGACTCATGTATTTATTTATTTAGTATTTATTTATTAAATGTATATACCGCCCCCTCTCCCTAGGGACTCGGGGTGGTTTACAGCAGATAAAAAACACATAGACAATAAATTTAAAAAAACAATGTAAAACCATTAAATGAGCTGATATCTAAAAATTACAATTTAAAAATCAAGTTAAAATTAATTATAAAATTTTAAAAACCAGAAATTAAAATACCCTGGAGGTGTCAGGCCAGGCCGGCTAGCTAGAAAAGATGAGTTTTTAACGCACGTTGGAAAGCTCGGAGGTCAGTAATGGTCCAAATCTCAGGTGGGAGTTCATTCCATAAGGAGGGTGCAGCCACAGAGAAGGCCCGAACCCTCAGGGCCGTCAGACGACATCGACCCGACGGTGGCACCCTGAGGAGGCCTGTCCTCTGGGAGCGCACCGGTCGGTTGGAGGCTGATGGTGGCAACAGGCGGTCCCGTAAGTACCCAGGTCCCAAGCCATATTTATGACGGTTGCAGTGTCCCTTCTGCAACCTTCTGACAAACAAAGTCAATGGGGGAAGCCGGATTCATTTAGCAGCCGTGTTACTAAGTTAATAACTGCAGAGATTCACTTAAGGATTGTGGCAAGAAATGTTGTAAATGGACAAAACTCACTTAACAACTGTCTTGCTTAGAAACATGAATTTTGAGCTCAGTTGTGGTTGTAACTCAAGGACGACCTGTACTCAGTTTTTGCGTGGTGCCTATCAAAAAATAGGCAGAATCAGGATAAAGAAATTAAATTCTACTTTTTTCCATCACCATTTAAACGGAACACATATTAAATGTATTATTAATTTCATTAATTGATTAATTAATGAAATCTTGGTCCCAATTGTGGTCATAAATTGAGGACTACCTGTATATAAGTCAGAGCTGTATACCAGTACCAACTGAATTATATTCTCCAAAAATGGAAGCCCTTTTTCTACCACACATCTGAGCAGAGAGACAGGATGGATGAATTCTCCCATTTACTCAAAAATTCACTACAGCACTATCATTGAAGCATCCCAGTGAGAATTTCCTTACGATCTTCTTTAACAGAGGTGTCAAACTCGTGGCCCATGGGCTGGATGCGTCATGTGCCGGCCCTGCTCACCAGTTTAGAGAAGGGGGAAAAAGTTGTGATACATCACATGAAGAGGCCATGATGACATGAGGTTGACACCCCTGATCTTTAGGATTTAATAGAAACCTGGGAGGCTGCAAATTAAGATTATTACTTTATTTATTTATTTATTAGATTTTTATCCTACCTTTATTATTTTTATAAGTAACTCAAGGTAGCAAATATAATATTCTTTCAACACTAACCCTGTGAGGTAGCTTGGACAGAGAAAAATAGAGATTGAATGGCCCAAAGTCACCTAGCCAACTTTCAGTCCTAAAATGGGACTAGAACTCTCAGTCTCCTGGTGATTGGCCTAAAGTCACCTAGCCAACTTTCATGCCTAAATTAAGGTTAGAACTCACCACAGTTGGTTTTCATGCTTAAGGCAGCACTAGAATTCCCAGTAATCTGGTTTCTGGGCAGGAACTTCAACCACTACACTTGTTGACCATCTCTTCATTAAGTAAGTAAAAGATGACCTCCAGATGTCCTTCTTTTAAAAAAAAAAATTTATAAGGCAATTTTTTTTCTAGAGTATTATGTAAGAAGTGATAGAAAAAAAATTGCAGGATATATTTTTTTTCCTGTCCAGCATTAGAATAAATAAATTATTATTTAAATATATATTCAATTTACAGGAAAGAAAAAAATATGAAAAACACTATTATCACATTTCAGGGAAAGTGATTAGAAGTGTTCAGTGTTTTCTTAAATACCAATTTTTTTAGTTTAGCTCTGATGTATTTTCTTGCAGGTGTTCACTGCCATTTTTACGGCTGAAATGGTCCTCAAGATGATTGCCTTAGATCCGTATTACTATTTTCAGAGTTCCTGGAATGTGTTTGACTTCACTGTCGTTATTATAGGCCTATTAAACCTGTTGCTAAACATGCGGGCACCAATTTTCAGAACGGTAATAAAGAACCTTTTGGGTTCAGTCAAGTATAAATCTTTTATGTCCATCCTGTGAATGAACTCTTACTTTTTAAAGGAAACTGCTTAATCTGAGTAATGAAGTGCCTTATTTTTTGACAGTAATTTGGCCAGCTTTTGCTGGCCGCACATTCTATGTTGCTGTCTTGATACAGACAGTATAAGGTGAGACCAAATAATATATAATCATGGCAATTATGTCTTGCTGATAGGTTCCTCTTCTCTTGAGCTAATCTGCTAGAATAGCTAGTCACCAAAGAAACACCATATGAAGCAGCATATTTACCGGGTGATTCAGAGAGCATTTGCATTTGTAATCTTCTCTGGATCATTAATGGCAAACATGTACTATATATAATTTCAGATGTAAATGTCATCGTCTTGTATGAGTGGGTGTTTATACTAAAGGGCATTTTGAATTTCCTTTTAGTATGAATAGTCTGATACATAGTTTAGCAGTAGAATCAATTGTGTGCATAGTATACAACTCAAATCTAACTGCTTGATTTCTTTCTTCTTTCCTTCCCACCCACCCCTCCAACCCTGGCTTATCCCCCAACAGCTGAGAATCTTCAAACTTTCAAAATTTTGGCCAGCTTTAAATAAGCTTATGAAGATAATGTTGAAATCAGTAGGCCCTCTGGGTAACCTCACCCTTGTTCTGATATTCACTGTGTTCATTTTTGCCGTGGTTGGCAAGCAAGTCTTTGGGCATTATTACAGTGCTGTCATGGCTAATGCTAGCATCTGCAACAAGACTAGAATGCCGAATTGTGCTTCCAATAATAGTTCGGAGACATGCCAGTTGCGTTGGCATATGAAGGATTTTCTACATTCATTTCTTATTATATTCCGAATTCTGTGCGGAGAATGGATTTCCACCATGTGGGAATGCATGCAAATTGCCGGGGAAGGACAGTGCATAATTCTGTTCATGCTGGTCTTGGTTTTAGGAAACCTGGTGGTAAGTTTCCAAATATTTTTGTCAGGGCAATTTAAATTGGAGCCTTTCTCAGTTAACAAAATGAGGAGGGGAAATTCCCCCTCCAAAGTCCAATCATCTAATTTCTTCTTCTGTAAACAGAAATATAATTTATTTCTAGACTAATGTATGATGTGAATATTTACTTATTTATTTATTTGACTTGTATGTCACCTATCTCAACTAGAGGTGCCTCTGGGTAGCTTACAAAAAAAATTTAGATGAAAAGGAGATTTGTTTCCTCAATCTCGCATCTTTGTCAGAGCTGATAAGCTTTTACAATATGGGTAGTCTTCAACTTGTGGCTACAATTGAGACCAAAATTTCTGTTGCTAAGCAAGATAGTTGTTAAGTGAATTGTGCTCCATTTTACAACCTTTCTTGTCAAGGTTGTTAAGTGAATCCCTGCAGCTGTTCAATTAGTAACACAATTGTAAAGTGAATCTGGCTTCTCCATTGACTTTGCTTGTCAGAAGGTCGCAAAAGGGGATCACATGACCCCAGGATGTGTCATAAATACATGCCAGTTGCCAAGCATCCAAAGTTTGACCCTGTGACCATGGGGACGCTGTAATGGTCAAAAGTGTGAAAAACGGTCATAAGGCGCTTTTTCAGTACCATTTGAAGTTCAAACATTCACTAAATCAATGGTTGTAAGCCAAATAATACATGTAGTTTTAAAAAAAAAATCTTTAAGAGACCCCTTTCTTTCTCCAATGAGATGATCTCATGATATATTTTCTTCTAGGTATTTCTTTCCTGCTCATCTTGGAAGTTAAACAAGGTTGCATCCCATTTTATCCTTGGATAAAGCACCATAGGTTAGCTAGTGATCACCAACCTTTGCAGCTTGGCAGCCCACCTGAGGAGGAGCCAGGCTATGTGAGCAGCTTGACTTGCGCGAGCAGTGGATCACCATGCATATATGCAGGCAGCTCAACTGCAAATTGAGCTGCGTGCACATGTGCTTGTGCGCCAACTCACCACTCATGCAAATTGAGCTGCATGTGTGCATGTATGTCAGCTCATCACTCACATGGCCTGACTGCAAATAGGCCACAGCCCAGTAGTGGCTGGGGGTTTGGTACCCCTGCCAAAGGGACCATCTTGGGAACAATTTCCCAGAAAAACTTTGCTAGAATATACCGTAGTTTTCTTGTATTATATGCAACAACTACAGCAGTAGAGCCAGTAGATGGCACTGTTTGTAAGTTTGCTAGTTTTAGCTCTGTGGCTTTTCTCTATATAGAAAGTTTCCTGTTTTCTTCTAACAATTAAGCCATGGGTCCTCAAACTATGGCCCGCGGGACACATGCGGCCCGCAGAGCGCATTTACCTGGCCCGTGATGGCCCGTGACGTCCCATGCGTGCGCCCATCCCGCAGCCGTCAATTAACACTTCCGGTGCCCTTTCCCTTTCTTGCCTTTTCTTTTCGCTCGCTCCCCTTCCTCTCATTCGCCTTCCACTTTGGCTCGCTCCTCACACCCGGCTCGGCACCTTCTCGGGGCAGAGACGTTGGCCAAATTCCTCAGCCGCCCAGGCAGGAGGGCTCCACTGGCAGTGAAAGCAAAGGGGAGGAAAAGGAAAGGGAAGTGGGGCCGAGCCATTCCCCCCACCCACCATCTCCTCCGGCAGCCCGTCCGCTCTGCTTGGGGGCGGGTGGATGGAGCGGCATTTGCGCCGGGCGAAAACCACTCCATGGCGCGGCGAATGGAGAGGCTGAGCGTGCTCTGCTTCTGCCTCTGGATCAGTGCTGTCTTGGAAACAGGTGAGGCAGCACAGGCGCACCATCGATGGAGCACACACTTGTGCCGGCAAGTGGCGGGAAGGGAAAGACAAATCGATAGCTGTGGGAGGTCGAGTGGCGAAGAGCAGAAAGTGTGAGGCCAGGTGGAGGTGGCCACAGATGACTGGGTGGGGCTTGCTGGGGAGTGGAGCCAAGGCGAGCCCAGCTCGGGACAGAATGGGGAGGGGAGGAGGGGGAAGGCGTGTGTGGGGGGGAGGATCCTTCGAAGAGAGCTGGCAGCAGGATGGGAATGTTGAAGACACAGAGAGGAAATGAACCTTGTCGGGAGGAAAGGGGAATCGGGATTCTTAGCTGGAGATGGACATAACGAAGCGCCTGGAGGGGAGGAGGAGAGAAAGAGCAGCTAGGCCCCCGAGCCAGATGAAATTATCAAAAGATAGTTGTAGTGTCCTGGAGTCATGTGATCCCCTTTTGCAATCTTTTGTCAAGCAAAATCAATGGGGAAACCAGATTCACTTAACAACCATGTTAATTTAAAAACTGTCGTGGTTCATTTAACAACTTCAGGAAGAAAGGTAGTAAAATGGAGCAAACTCACTTAACAAATGTCTCATTTAATAACATACATTTTGGGCTCAATTTTGGTTGTAGGTTAAAGACTACCTGTAATGTATTTTTTTTAATACATATAGTGCATAGGAATTTGTTCATAGTTTTTTTTTAACCATAGTCCAGCTCTCCAATGGTCTGAGGGACCGTGAACTGGCCCCCTGTTTAAAAAGTTTGAGGACCCCTGAATTAAGCAGTAAAGCACATGGTGACTGTGTACTTCGTTCGTTCTGTAAGGTTATAAACAGAATTTCTAACAAACTTAATATAGAATCATAATGCTACTAGAAAAATTTAATTCACTTCATGGAAGTTATCAGGAGTCAAACTCAGTTGGAAGAAGACTTTATTTGCTTGAATAAACTTTTGCCAGATTGAAGGAATGGGCTAAATTATTGACCTTGGGAAACAATGTGTTGTGCTGTTCATTGCTTCATTGATTTTTTTTCATTGTTCAAGTCATACTATTTTCACTGGTTTCAAGCACAGCGAGAGAAAAGCTAAAATTAACACCTACTATCTCCTGTGTTGATCCTTCAAACTCTTACACTGTGAATGCCCACTCTTTCTACCCTCAGAGAAGGAATCGTGACTTTCTTTTTCAGCCAGGTCTTTAGCATTAAATTACTAAAGATTTTAGTGAATGCTTTTACTGGTCTTTTGACAGTTAGCTGCCTTGAGAATTCTGTGGGTGGAAAGGGTGGCATGGATTGAAATTTGTAGATAAGTTCCTAATAGAAAAATGGAACTTAGCTGGAGCTTCTTAACTCCCTCACCTTGTGTTAAATGGTTAAGTGAGAAGCAGGTGAAAATTTTTATCCAGTTATTTCAGGAGCAAAACTAAAGAGTTGGCAGTATTTGACACAGGTGTTCTCATAGACCACTTTCAAAGCATAGTATTTACACTGCAGAAGAAAATGGCTTAATGTTGTAATCCTATATTTATCTTTCAAAAATAACACTAGCACTTAGATTTATATACCACTTTATAGTGCCTTTCCAGCTTTAAGCGGTTTACAGAATCAGCCTATTGCCCCCAACAATCTGGGTCCTCCTTTTATCCACCTTGGAAGGATGGAAAGCTGAGTCAACCTGGAGCCTGGTGGGATTTGAACTGGCAGACAGCAGAAGTACTGCTGTATCACAGTATTGCACTCTAAACACTGCACCACCAAGCCTTATTATCCCAGGCCCTATAGCAGCGGTGGAATTCAATTTTTTTTACTACCGGTTCTGTGGGCGTGGCTTGGTGGGCGTGGCCATGTGACTGGGTGGGCAGTTTCTGTAAGCAGGGCAATAAAGATTAAGATAGAAACAACACCAGGATGTTTCTTTCCTGCCTTCCTTACAGGATTAACCCTGTAAAGTGGGAAAAACAAAACAAAAGGAGATTTCTTCCAACAACCGGTTTTCCGAACTGCTTAGAAAATTTACTACCAGTTCTAGCGAACCTGCTAGAACTGGCTGAATTTCACTTCTGTCCTATAGATAGGATTGTAGTATGAATATAGGCAGTCTTTGACTTATGACCACAGTTGGGCCCTACATTTTCGTTACTAAGTGAGATAGTTGTTAGGTGAGTTTTGCCCCATATTACGGCCTTTCTTGCCAGTTTAGTGAATCACTGCAGTTGCTAAGTTAGCAACACAGTTGTAAAGTGAATCTGTCTTCCCCATTGACTTTGCTTGTCAGGAGGACTCAAAAGGGTGGATCACATGATTCTTGGACACTACAGTCGTCATAAATGTGAATCAGTTGTGAAGCACTTGATTTTTTTTAATCACATGGCCATGGGGATTCTACAACGATCATCAGTGTGAAAAGTCCCTTTTTCAGTGCCATTGTAACTTCAAGTGGTCACTAAATTGATGGCTGTAAGTCAAGGACTACCTGTCTCTTATTCCCAAACAGATATTTTCCTAAAAAAAATTTTTTTCTTTTAAATCTTGCTTTTTTTCCACCCAGGTCCTCAACCTCTTTATTGCCCTGCTGCTGAGTTCCTTCAGTAGCAGTGATTCCGAAACCGAGGCAGATACCCACAAACCTGAGCCTGGAAGGGCTATAGCAATCATTCAGAGTGGGCTACGATTTGTCAGACTTTTCCTGTGGGATTGGTGTTGCCATGTCTTCCTGAAGAAGCTGAGGATAATGGGCACAAAGAAAAAGAATGAGACAACTATCACTGAAAGGTCCTCCTGTGATGCTGAACCCACAAAAGAGATCTCAGGAGAGAATTTTGCTAGCAAGGAAAATTGGGATAAACTTCCAGGGGAGAGAAAGCAGGAAGATTTCGTGACCGATTACAGGGAGATTCCCATTATTCCCCTGGCTGAACAGGAGACATTAAGTGTTGAGGAAATGGACCTTAATACCCTGGTAGGAAACAATTACCCTAACTTGCTGGGGGGGGTTTTTCCTCCCTATAACCATGATGGCGAACCTATGGCACGGGTGCCACAGGTGGCATGCAGAGCCTTCTTGCTGGGCACACAAGCTGTCAGCCAACTTACCTCCAGCTGAACATGCACATGCAATTGCGTATGCACGATTGCAGAGATCCAGCTGGTCTTCAGGTCTCTGCTGTGATTGCAGCAGGCAATCCAGCTAGTCTTCGGAGCTCTCCTGTGCATGCACAAGCAATTGCTCATGTGTGTGTGAGTGCCTGTGTGCAGCGCGTGTGCATTGCACATGCAAAAGCTGCATGCATGCACAGATGATGCAGTTGTACATGCAGTGCATGTGGAGGAGCCACACACAAGTACGGATCGCTCGTGCAAAGCATGTACTTTTCGGCACTCGGTAAGTAAAAGATTCATCACCAGTGCCCTATAAAGTATAATTAAACAATTGGGGAAATTTTCTTTCTAGTTTTTAAGTGGTTCTGTATTGGCTTCCTTTTTTGTTGACATGTATCAGGTGAATTTTCTATTAGCAGTTGTTAACTTTAGGAGGCATATGAAGGGATCAAACAGGTATAACAGATAATAAAAGCTCTTTGCCAGGATAACAAAGTGGAAAATCATGACTACAAGTAGTCCTGTAATTACAACCATAATTGGGACCAAAATTTCCACTGTTAAGACAGGGCAGTTGTTAAGTGAATCATGCCTGATTTTATGACCCTATTTGCCACAGTTGCCACAAATCACTGCAGTGAATCATGCAGTTGTTAAGTGAATCTAGCTTTCCCCATTGCCTTTGTTTGTTGGAAATTGTCAGGGAAGATTGTATTATATGAGGATCACATATGTTACAACCATCATAAATACATTCCACTTGCTGAGCACTTGAATTTTGATCATGTGATTATGCAAATACAGGTAGTCCTCAACTTACGATCACAATTAATCCCCAAATTTATGTTGTTGAGTGAGAAATTTGTTAAATGAGTTTTGCTCCATTTTGTGACTTTTTTTTGACACCAGGATACTGTAACCATGATAAATGTGAGTCAATTATCAAGCATCCAAATGCAAATCACATGACCTTGGGGATGCTGCTACGGTCTTAAGTGTGAGAAATGGTCATAAGTCTCTTTTTTCCAGAACTGTTGTAATTTCAAACAGTCACTAAATGAACCGTTGTAAGTTGAGGACTACCCGTATTGCGCCAGTCATAAATATGAGAACTGGTTGCAAGTTCCTTTTTCAGTTCTGTTGTAACTTGGAACAATCACTAAAGAATGGTTGAAGTCGAGACTTACCTGTATGTAACTTGAATAGCAGACCTTGGGAAGAGATGAGGGGTTGGATTTCTCTTATTTTACTGTACATCTGAGGTGGCCTGGTGTTTAAGCTGGGCTTGTCATCTGAAAAACTGGCAACCCCAGGTTCGAGACCTGAGTGCCACGTGATGGGATGGACTCCTGTCCTCACCTCAACTGCCAACCTAGCAGTTGGAAAGCATGCAAGTGTGAGTAGATAAATAGGTACCTCTTTGGTGGGAAGGTAACAGTGCTCCGTGACATCATGATCGTGTCCACATGGTCGCGGACATGTCTTTGTCAGTACTGGTTCAACGCCCTTGAAACGGAGATGAGCACTGCCCCTTACAATTGGCCACAACAAGCGAAATAAAATTGGCTGGGACTCCTTTATCTTTATTTATTTATTTTATATGAGCCTCTGAAGGAATAAAAATTTGGATTCAACAGACTTTTTGAATAATCCAGATATGGCTCTAACATGCTTATACACAAAGCAATGCATATTTCATGCCCAAAGGATGTGATGACATAATTTATTCTTGTGTGTTCATTACATGGATAATAGTTCAGAATAAATGGTTACGGTTTTGTCATTTCTTTACTGCTTTTAATACCATTTTAATGTTTGGCACGGAACTTCATGGTGTTGGAGAAACTTGAAGAAGAAAACATTTTGGCACAGCAAACTATTTCTTGACTGTCTTTTTCTAGGAGAACAATCTGCGCAAGAGAAGAGAAATACGCCAAGGCCAAAATCGAAGACTCTCTTCTCAAATTTCTGAAACTACAAGTATTTGGTCTTTGGATATTCCCAAGGTAAAGCAAGTAAAAATGGTCCAGACATCTTCATTACTTGCTGAGAAAATTTTTACTTTGCATTCTGTAAAATTAGGTTACTCTTACAAAAAGCTTACAAAAAATTTTTTTTGCCTCACTCACTTGGCATGTAGTGGGTCCTTCTTGTAAGCATGGAAAGGCAGAACTGAGTTTGTGTGGGGAGGACAAGGGGTCCCCTTTGCTCCCATAATATTTTACTACCCTTTGTCAGGGCAAGCACCTTTTGAATTTAAAATCCAAGCAAACAGCATCTGTTCTTCAAAGATAGGTCATTTGAGTGGACAATAAACCTGGTAGGAATTCTAATTATATAAACTCAAAATACTCTCAGTTCAAGGCACATTAGCAACAAGGCCAATCAGAACATTGCTTTTACAAGCTTTTTACATTTTTACATTTACATTTACAAGCTTTTTACATTTCACTCATTCATTTGTTTATTTGTTACCTAATTGACTTATGTAGCCACCTGTTGACACATCGTCCAGGGCAGCCCATGAAATGTATAAATAATTACTCAATTTTAAAAAATCTTACAATGAAACACAGTATAAAGACCTAATGTGGCAGTTAGGAAATAGGAAATACATAAGTACGTATAGTGGCTTGCCTCCAGAAGTTATGGGTATTCCATAACTGGAGGTTTTTAAGAAGAGGTTGGGCCACCTTTTGTCTGGAAGTGTATGGGGAAGTGGTGGCAAACCTTTTAATTACTGAGTGCCGAAAAGTACATGTTTTGCACATGCCATCCACACTTGTGTGCGGCTCCTTGTGTGCTGCATGTGCAACCACACTATCTGTGAATGCATGCAGCTTTTGTATGTGCACTGGACGCGTGCTGCATGCAGGTACTCATGCACACATGATCAATCACACGTGCATGTGCAGGAGAGCGCCAAAGAGCAGCTGGATTTCCTGCCGCAACTGCGCACATGCACAGCGGATGCCCGAACAGCAGCTGGGTCTCTGCAATCATGCATGCATGCATGTGCGATCGCATGTGCATACTCAGCTGGAAGCAAGTTGGCCGACAGGTTGTATGCCCAGCAAGATGGCTATGAGCACCCATGCCATAGATTCACCATCACGGGTATAGGGTTTCCTGCTTAGGGTTAGACTAGAAAACCTCCAAGATCCCTCCAACTCTGTTATTCTATATTTTGCACATGAGCAGTTTGGGGCAGTATAATGTCATCCAGAACCAAAGTAGAAAATCTCCAGATCCAGATAGTCAGCAAATCATTTTTTTCTTGTGGTGTACAATAATGTATGTGATTTAAGCCATGGATAAATTTCCTATGTATCACAGGAGATTTTCTGCATGCTACTTGGAGATCTCAAAGCTCTGATGAAACGTGTGCTGAGTTTCAGCCTTTTTCTTTTCCTATCATGAATAGGATGTTCCTGAATAACGTGTAGAGCTGCCTTAATTCCTCATAAGATGATTTTGGTTTTCCTTTACTCATATCCAGAGATCAGAGTACGACACGAGCTGTTCAGATATCAGCACGGTGGATCAGAGATCTCCTATCCATTATAAGCCTGAAGTCAAGAAAGAACCTCAGGACTGTTTCCCACAAGGTGAAGACCAGCTTTCTTGGCAGAAAATTACTCCAGTCTGTTGAAATGTTAATCATCGGCAATCATCCTTTTTAGTAAATGCTATGGAGTTTAGTAAACTCCAATATTATGGTTCCTCTGTGTTGTTGTTGTTGTT
>JAEANM010008013.1:0-17302 GCA_017656035.1 Myanophis thanlyinensis | reverse complement strand
ACACACACACACACACACACACTGCCTTCTTGTTGCTTGTTTGATTAATTGCTCATAAGCCTTTGTTAGCAGCTTTGTTATTAAAAGACAGGGCATTTCAGTAAATTTAAGAACACCGCTGGGAAAGCCTGCCATCTTTTTTAACAAGTGTCACCTTTTTTGTTGTGGGGAGGAGGGGGCAAAGTTGGATTTTTCTTTCAGCCACGCATAACTTTTCTTTTGTGGCTATCCTATCCTGCAGTTTCCCGATGAAGATGAAGAAACCAGACAGTACCGTTTGAAGATCGAGGAGCAGAAACGCCTCAGAGAAGAGATCTTGAAACAAAAGGAGCTCAGGCGGCAGCTTCAAGCTGGGGCCCGAAAAAAAGAATTGCTGGAAAGGCTGGCACAGCAGCAGCAACCACAAGGCTCTGCAGGCCAACAGGAGGAAGAAGAGTCTTCTTCCCAGCTGCCTACCAATGGAAACCCACTGCTTTCTCTTCCTGGTGCACAGTCCCGCCAAAATGTGAAATATAGACTAATGGTTAAAAAACAAGAGCCGGTCACTCCAGGTTCCCCGACTGTTCTGCCTAAGCCTGCAAACCTTCTCCAGGCTGGAGACGCTGCACAGTTTCAAGGACAGCAAATAAAAACCATAAAGCAACTGCGGCAGGCTAGGACAGTACCTGAAAATGAGCTCCAGCCGCCCTATACAGCTTTGCAAGCGAAGTCTCCCGCTGCTGCGCAGGTGAACCTGCCCCAGATTAGTCGGGTGGCCTTGGTGCAAGGCCAGCCTCAAGAGGTGAAGCCTGGGATGAAAAGAACTGTCATGCAGCGGGCAAACAGTGGGAGTGGCGATGGGCCACATATCGGCACCAAAGTCAGGGTGATAAAATTATCAGGAGGGGTAAGTTACCAGGCATGTCTGTATCTTATTGTTGTGATCTATCCTGTCCGGGTCGTTCTCATAAGCTCAGATACAGAATAGTCTAGCCAACACCCACGGGTAGCTTTTCCCCTACTAACTTTAAGGGGAAGTTAGGCACAAAGGTACATGCAACTAAAGATGTGACTCTCTCCCCTTCACATAATAGTATAGGTAGAATTAACCTTTATTATGATCTTAAATGGCCACATTGAACTGAGGGAGCTTCAACATGCAGTCTATAAATGTTAAGTAGTGTAAAAACACACTCCTTACGATGAATATTTAGTAGAAATAGTGAACATTTGATATTTAACTGTAATTACAAAAGAAGCTAGAAGTAAATATTAAGTAAATGATTGTATATGGTTAAAGTCCATAAGAACGATACCATTGTTTTTGCTCCTTTAGCAGAACAAACCTTCTCACAAATTAGAGCTAGAAAAGCTTAGAAATCTAGAGTTAAGATATAATTTCCATTGAATGTATATTGTATTGTTTTTACACCAGAAAATGCAATATAGCAGGTCCACAACCCCCAGGCTGCAGCCCACTATCAGGCCGCAGCCAATTTAGAACTGGAATATGGAAGTGGTGGACAAGCGCACTCTGCTCCATTTGTGCATTGGCCTGTCGCTTAGCAGAACCATCCTCCCCCCGATGGTCCACTAAGCCGAAACGGGTGGAGACCACTATGATATAAATCAAAAGTGGGAGAGAATAGTAAGCAAAAATAGTTCAGTTTCAATAGTACGGATATTGTATGGAGCCACTCTGGAGCTGGAAAAAAAAGGTCAGTCGTGTTTCTGATTAAAAAGAGCAATGTACTTCTGGAATGTACATTGTGCAAGACCAAAAGTTATTCTTTGAAATTAAATGTAGATAGATTCAAGACCTACAGAAAGAATTTTTTAAAAAAATTCTGAAATCAAAAATCACTGCCAATAATTATAGTAATGGCAGCCTATTTAAAAATGAACTTCAGAGATTCGTTAGAGATTAGGTTATCAGTGACTGCTGATATTGTTTAGAAGCTTCTGAACTATAGCTGGGAAATAGTGATGGAAAGGGACATGATTATCACTATCATTATTATTTATATACACAGCAATGTGAAATCACAGTTCCAATTTTAGCTGGTGTTACACTTCGTGCACATTAAGTTCTTCTCCAGAACATATGATGTTGTAATATAACTGCAGACCCAAACCGTGTGACCTTTTGTAATTGGCAGATGCAAATTTTGTTAATGTGCACATATATTTTCTAAGTGCCATCCAGGAGTTTTGGTATGGTAGCCAAGGTACTGATAACCACTGGGACCATCATGGCAGGTCTATCCTATAATCTTCCAATTTCCATTTTCATATCTAATATTTTGTATTTATTATTATTTAAACATATATGCCATCCAACTTTCAGCCAATGCTGGATAGTTTGCCAATGGTTTAAACATAAAAACAGTAAAGACAAGGGGAGGGGAAAAAGGATAGAGATGACTGAATAACAAACAGGGAAGAAATGAAAGAGATGTCATTAAGAAATTAAGAGATGTCAGTCATCCCCACTAAAGACCTAGGTAAAGACTCAGGTCTTAGGCCCCTTCAGAACACCTGGATGATGGGGAAAGGACATTCAGATTTCCAAGGAACTTTATTCCATAAGATAGTGCTGTAATAGAGAAATGCATTCTTGGGTCCCTGCAAATGGCATTCCTTAAATGAAGGAACCCGGAGGATGCCAGCCTTGCCAGATCATATTGACTAGGCAGATACTATGAGAGATAGGTAGTTCCTCAAATAAACAAGCCCTATGCCTGCCTATATAGTCCATGTATACAAGTATGAGCACTGGATAATTGGGTTATTTTTACATTCTAATCTCTAATTCAACCATTTTATATTCAGGTTATATCACTCATTAGAAAACTTTCAAATTATTTTAAATTTAATTATACGTTAGAAAATACTATTAATGTCATTTGTTATTTTTTTCCCAGTTAAGTACACATTTAAACATACGTTAATTACACATACTCAGCTTCAATTGGAAGGGAAACCAATTGACGGTTTCCCTTCCAATCTTTCTCAAAGGCCATCATTAATTTTTAAAATGACACAATAGGCTTGCTTACTGATATTCACCACAATATTCAGAAATCTCTTTTTTAGTGCTGTCACAAACCTGTGTCTTGACATTTTTGCAGTGTGGGGGAGAATGGCTTTTTGACTCTGAAGTACAAGTGTGACTTCTGTAGAACTTTGGTCACTTTTGCAGAAAGCAAAAGGAATCTGCTTTGGATAGTTCCACCTCTGAGCAGTTCAGAAATTAGAAAATGGGAAGAAGTGGTTGATTGTACTTCTTTTTCCTAAAATTAAAAAGTAGTTTAATTGCAAATCTCTTATCTACATAAGATTAAAATGTTAACCTGTTGCCACTTAAATATGGTAGCAAACTATCCATATATACCCCAACATTCCTGTATATTTGTGCTTGGGCTCATATCTGGTCATTTTCTATCTTTGTTTTTAAAAAAATAGACAGTTATCACATTAAAAATGTGATAAATTTTTTAAGCTGAAGGGAAAATTGCTTCCTTCCGCTATTTTCCAGGTATAAGTATAGCAAGAGTTTTTAAAAAGGGAATCTATATACATGCATACAAACACTTACATTTTTATATTCTGGCTCTAGATTTTTATAGTACTCCCAAAAGAGGTCTCCTTCATGAAAGTATATAACTAGAAATTCTCTTTCCCATGTATTCTTTTCTTACGCAGTTGCAAAAGGCAATTGGACTTTCTTGGGTTTTTTTTTTTTTTTTGGAAAACATTTCACTTCTTATCCAAGAAGATTCTTCAGTTCTAACTAACCAGTAAGGAATGGAAGAATTTATATTCTTTGCAATAATCCAGTTATCATCATTATGAGGATTAGTCATTAGCTCTCAGAGTTATTGTGGCCATTTGAGGGTTTATCTGTATCCTCAAAGTCACCTAAACGAGAGTGAAAATGGATGTGGAACCTTCTTGGAACTGCTAAAAGAACAGCATGGTAAACAGGAGATAGATGGTGTCTGACCTCTCCCCCTCTGTTGAGGGAGGGGCTGTTCAATTTTGACATATATGGCCTCTTTGACTCCTCTTTGAAATCAGTTATCTTCTCTGTCCAAAATGTGAACTTTGCTGTCTTCAAAAGAGTGATCCTTGTCTTTCAGATACAGATGGACTGCTGAATCCTGTCCTAATGAGTTTGTTCTCCTGTGTCATGCCATGTGTTTGTGAAGTGGTTGTTTTGTTTCCCTAATGCACAGATCTGCACATAACTCACTGCACTGCACTGCATATACCACATTGCTCTGTTTGTGTCAGGGTGTGTTGCCCTTTGGGTGGACAAGCTTCTGTCTTAATGTATTCCTGGGTTTAAAGTGCGCATGTATGTTGTGTAGGTTGAACATCACCAACAAAACAGAGAAAGAAAAGAGCATAAACACATCAAGGAAGCCTTCGGAACTTATGACTACCCTAATTGGGCCTTCCTCAAGACCACAAAAAGATCTAGCAGGACCTCCTTCGTAACAGACAAAGAAGAGAACAACATCATTCCATAAGTTGCAGGAATATTGGAAAAGCTTAGGAGGGTTTTCAGCCAACACAACATATATACACACTGTAAGCCCAAGAATACATTAAGACAGTAGCTTGTTCATCCCAAGGACAAAACACCCTGACACAAACAGAACAATGTGATATATGTGGTGCAATGCAATGAGATGTGTAACCTGTACACTGGGGAAACAAAACAGCCACTTCACAAAAGATGGCACAACACATGAGAACAAACTCATTAGGACAGGATTTAGCAGTCCATCTGCATCTGAAAGGCAAAGGTCACTCTTTTGAAGACAGCAAAGTTCTGGACAGAGAGGAGCACTGGTTTGAAAGAGGAGTCAATGAGGCCATCTATATAACTGTATCTTATGATTTATGGTGAATGTATTTTATAATTAAGATAATGATTTATCACCTGTGTTGCTTGTATGTACACCGAGAACTTACGTATCAGAGACAAATTCCTTGTGTGTCCACTCACACTTGGACAATAAAAAATTCTATATCAAAATTGAACTTCCCTCCCTCAACAGAGAGAGAGGGATACAACACCACGTATTTACAATATTTACAACACCATCCTTTCAGCAGTCCTAAGAAGGCTCCACATCCGTTTGCACTCTGATTCAGGTGACTCTGAGCACACAGAGAAACCTTAAGTGGTCTCAACGAACCAACCCTCAAGAGTACTAACAACCAGAAGACTGCAAAGAATACAAACCTTTTCATATCCCACCAATCTGATAGAACTGAAGAAGGAGAACTGAACTCTTGAAGGAGAAGTGAAGCATTTTTCAAAGGAGAAAAAGAAAACCAAGAAAGCTTAGTTGTTTTTTGGGGAAAGTACCTTTGGGGATAACTGGTCACTTGGATGATGGAGAATCTCCATGATGGTACCAGAAGGTGAAGCGAAGGTTATCTTTGATAGAGGTGAAATGAAGTGCAGCTATGGATCTTAATTCACTTTGTAAATCATACTAAAGTAAACACCTAAAGATTTCTGCTATGCAATTCTCTTCACACCCTAAGCACACCTCCAGTTATTTTTGGCGAAGGATACCAAAGTAAGTTCCTTTGGAAGAGATAACAGGTAGTCCGTATGACCACAACGGGGACAGGAATTTTCATTAATTAAGTGAGGTGTTTGTTAAATGTGTCGCACCCAATTTTATGACTTTTTTTTTTGGCATGTTTGTTAAATGAATCACTGGAGTTGTTAAGCGAATCAGTTCCCCCATTGACTGCTTGACAGAAGCCAGTTGGAAAGATTGCAAATGGCAAACAGATAACCCCGGGACATTGCAACCTGTAGTAAATGAATGTTGGTTGCCAAGTGCCCAAATTTTGATCATGTGAATAAAGGATGCAGCAACAGTTGTAAGCATGAGGACTGGCCACAAGCCACTTTTCTTCAGTGCCCACTGTAAGTTTGAATAGTTGCTAAATCAATTGTTGTAACTTGAGGACTACCTGTATTCAAAAGACTTCTGGGGAAGGTGACAGGACCATAGTATTCTCCTTTTATTGAGAGGCAGCTGGTTCCATGCAGTTTTATATGACAGTACTTTGAAATTCTGTCTAGATGTCAGATATTCTCTGTTTACCTGTAAACATGAGCAGCCTCGCAAATGACTCAGGTAAGTAATTAACCCATTTATTTCAGGAGTCGTATTTTCTTAGAAAAAGAACTTCCGTTATATTTTATCATTTTGTAATTAATGCCTGCAATGAGATTGATAGGATTTTGGCTGTAAAAATTACTCAGAACGAATCAAATCCCTATCTTAATGTAGGAACTGTTCTGCAGGTAAATATGAAGGCCCTGAGGTCATGGAATCTCTCTTTCTGCATTTTGTCACCAAAAGATCAGAATGTCATTTAATGCATGATAGGTAAATTAGATGAAAATTGTTACAGCAGAATTTCTCATTGCTAAAGAAACCAATTGACTTTAAGTTGCCGATTAATAGGTCTTACTCCCAATAGGACCTATAGTATTTTGGCAAGAACGTCATCTTTTCCAGCAAATCCTCTGATTCAAATCTGCTTGTAGAACTGTTCTGTACTGAGAGTAGGATATTCTCCTTTCAACATGGAGCAGGAATATTTTGCAGCTCTCAAGGCTGTTATAGTCATTCTGAAATTCTGTTCCTCATTTTGACAGACCGATTTTCATGAGAGCCCTTTGGATTGTCCCAAAGGTGTTTTTTCTTCTTCTTCTCTGAAGGGGAACAAGACTTTCTTGGTGTTTTCTTTGAAAATGTTTAGCTTCTCATCCAAAAAGCTTCTTCAGTTGTAACTTCAGAAAAAGTGTGTTCAAAGAAAACACCAAGAAAGTTCAGTTTTGGAGAGGAAAACAACAACTTTGAAACAACAATGACCTGGGTGATTGAGAATCTCCATGTATCACTCTGGATTTGAAATGGGGAAAGCATCTTGCTACCAGGAGTGAATGTGAAAGTTGGCTCACATGGCAACAGTTCTTATAATAAGTGCATGTTTTCCTGAAATTGTTCAGGTGCCTTCCACAACTGTTTGCACTTATAGAAAAAGGTAGGGGTATTGAAGAAAATTATAACCATGACCTTGTTTCAAATGCTTGACAAAAAAAGGGAGAATTATGATACAAAGACAAACCTAAACATTCAACACAAATAAAATGTAGTTACACTGTGCACATAAATATACAATTATATCTCATAAATACAGTGCATTTACAAACATTTATAAACAAAGCTCCTGCAAGTAGCAGCACCTCTCTGATTTTTGCTAATTTCATAAAGCTCAGGAGGATACAATCGCATAAGTTCTTCCCAGACTGTCAGGGAGAAACAAATCATGACTATGACCAAACTTTTTCTGTCACTGACAAGAAAGTATATTGATACTTCTGTGTCTATATTTAACTGCCAGTTGAGCTTGAGTGAAGAGGAACTTTATTTACCTTTATAAAATGAATCTGTAATTACATATTGCATATTCACATTACAAGCTCAGGAAAATAAGTACATTTAGGAAATTGCCTGGTTTCATTTCTGGAGGGAGCACTTATGTATTATAACGTTAATGTGCCATTTTGGAAATTTTCAAGGCTATTTATATAATATACAAGACCCTTCTCTGCTTACTAACATACTGAAATAACAGCTGATTAAGTTGCATTTAAATCATTTATCTCTGGTTCAAACATTCCTGCCCTGGCTTCTGCATTGTCTAGTCATTTTTGGTCTGCGCCTAGATGCATTGTGATTATTCCTGAAATATTTTTATACTTTATTCTTAACTGTCATTCTGTGTGTCCTGTGTAAATGTAAAATTTGATTGAGTAACTATGATAAAGTTCCCTTCTGTGTCTCAATATGTGTGAGAAGTATTTATGACTTTTGGAGGTACACGTAATAGTAGGAGATCGACCAGCAATTGGAAAGATTTTAGAAAGGAAGTTGTGATCTTTTGCTAAATGAATATTCACAGCTTCTCTTACCTGGCTTTATTTTCCTTTACTTTGTCTGTTAAATGTTTTTGTGTCTGCAGTATTTGGAAAATTCTGGGGTAAAATGTTTTCAATAGGGCCCATTTTCCTCTGACAGAATTTTCTTGATTATGATGGGAGCATTTTAACAGTATTTTTGACAGTATTTTATCCCTGGTAAATGTCTGGTGTTGCTGTTCTTTGTTTTATTTACATTGGAATTTCAATTGTCTTTCCTTTTGGTCCAGAATAAATGCCTTTTTCTTGTTTTATCATAGGCTATTCTTTCTGACTGTCGAGCTGAGTGAGATATGTGAAATGCATTGCTTGCTTAGGCTTTTAAATTATTTTTGATAGATGCTTAGCTTAGCTCATATTTCTAACTGACTACTTCTCTCTACTACTTATTGCTCTTTATTTGCTATAGCCTAATATTCTGCCTACATTATTCTATATCTGGCCTCAAACAAAATTTAGTTGTGATTTAAACTTAGTAGTTTGGACAACTAAGATGGAAGGAACATTTGACGGTGCATTATAAATCAAATCACTGCAAACTCTCTGTGCAAAAGTACCAGTGTTCCCCTATATACTACTTAATACAAGTAGGATTATTATTCACTAAGACAACTACTAAGTGTCATGTTATTTTACTTGTAGGAATGGTTCTATTACGGTGGGTATTCTGTAATAATAATAGAAAGTTTAGAGTTGCTATTAAATCACATAATTGCCACGGAAGCTAGTTTAAAGGCATTTTATCTTCTAAACCCTTCACTATTCAAAATCCTAATGCTTATATATATTGCATTAGTTTGTCTTTGCTTAGCTTTGCATTGCATATCATAACCTTTCTCTCAAAACCGTATTTTTCCTCCTCACATAACATATATGATCTTCCCCTTATGGCTTCTACAATTTGTTGACTTAGTGAGAAAGGGGTTTCAAGATTCACAGCCAATAAATGGCAGTCATTTTAAAGCTCTTATTAATAAACCTATTTTACTGTTTTTTTCATGGGACTCTGGGAAATGTATATGGTAGTTGCCTTATTTGTTCATTTTTTTATCTCCTCCTGACTATTGTGATACCCTGAGCTTTATAGTTCAAGGATTTCAACTTCATTCTCCATTGTCCTTGTCCAACAGTTTAATCTCTGCATCACACTGGATTTCAAATCATCTTGTCACTGAAATGTTTTCTCTGTATGCCTGCGGATACCCTTCCTGCTTTGCCATCTTCCCTCTTGCATTCTAAAGGTCCAAAACAAATAAAATCTAATGTCTTCATTCTCAAAATCAGATTATAATTGCTTTACAGGCCAGGTGCGCCTAAAATGTGAGTCATCCTCATGTTCCTTTTCTTTAGTGACCTCTGGCGTAGCACACGGACATTGGCATTAAAAGAACAGGAGGAATGTGTATAAAGTAACAAATTATAATAATCTTGACGGTCTAATGGAACTAACTTTTTAAATCGTGTTCCTGTATTTCCCCTTGGTGGAGTACCGGAAGCTCTTTATATTGGACACTGCCTGTTGACTGCTGTGAAATAACATAGAGCTTAAATAATTTATTTTATTATGCAGCCATCTTACATTATTGTTGGATCATTTCTCCTTAGCCAACGACTCTTCTCCCTTGCTCAGAGTGACGTGACTAAGTCCTCTGTCGTCTGCAAATGCTGAGTCTGTTACTGGACCAAGAACATACTACTTTATCTCACTGAAGACCTGCCCTAGTGTGTGTGGTTTTTTTTTTATATGGAAAAAACAGCTTTGTGTTGGGTGCTGTTGCTACTGAACTTCCCTCCAAAGCCTGACTTCACAGCTAGCACAATCTTTTTATCCTAATTATTCTGACATGTCTGCACTACTGGTATGTTCTAGGGATGAAGTGAATGGAAGAGGTGGAAGAATGGACAACAAACTGTTGCAACTGGCTAACCAGCATTGATCTCACAATGAGAACTATTCTTAAGTTCTTCTCATCTTACTTGACACAAAAACATATACAAAGTTTGCTTCTTGTACAGTTTTCATTTTTGCACCTGTATTTTCTCATCTCGTACAATAAAAACATTTGAATGATTTGTACTTTTATAGCCCCTTTATTGTGATGTCATAGATAAAAACATAGTTCCTTTGTACAATTGAAGGTGGAAATACTCCCCCCCAGAATAATTTTTGATAGTGAAAACAAACGGAGAAGACATCTGATATGGCTTCACCATAAGGATAATCAGGTAATTTGTTCAAAATGCGATCAGATTTAGAAGAACAAAAATAAAAAATGTCCTCTTCTGAGAAAGAAAAAGTCAGTTCTATTCTCCAAAGCACCGGAGGGCAGGACAAGAACTAATGGATGGAAACGTATCAAGGAGAGATCCAGTGTAGAGCTATGGTAAAATTTCCTAACAAAACAACCAATGGAATAGCCTGTCTCCGGAAGTTGTATGTGCGCCATTCCATAAAGAAGAGATTGGACAGCCATTTGTCCACAATGGTATGGATTCTCCTGATCAAGCAGGAGGTTGGACTAGAAGACCTCCAAGATGTCTTTCAACTCTGTTTATTCTATATTCTGTTTATTTCTGTAAAGTGCATATATGCCCAACTGACAAGGAATGCTCTACGAAATATGCTTATATTCAATAAACTCAAGCCTGACTCGAGATACTCTGAGTTCTGCAAATTGAAGAACATTGTGCTAATTATTGAGCAACCTCATTTTGTGTGTTTTATTTTAAAATCTTAAAAAAGTACATAAAACTACTTTACTTTTAGAAGTTATGGACTGTAGTAAAACCATGTTTTGGAGATTAAGTGAGCATTGCCCAATCCCCACAGACTTTAACCATATATAGAGATCAATGGGAACTACAGTATATATAAAAAAAAAACAAGTAATTTGTAAATCCAATAAGCACTTGACTCCCAGCAATAACACTCATTAAAGTGCCACTTGGTTAAAATAGATAATCTTCTAGCAGTTACTGAGAACTGCTGTAGTGCTGGGACTCAATGCATGGACCCCAGCAGGAAATGAATCACTAACTTCACTGCAGAAAAAGTGATTAATCTGCATCAATGTATCTACATCTCTGTCTCTTCCCCCCCCCCCCCCCATCTTATATACACATACACAAATAACATGCATGCAGTGCACACACACATATCTACAAGACCCTTCACATCCTGGCCATAAATGTTTCATCTCCCCTTAGGATACAGCTACAGGACATTGCATGCCAAAACAACTAGATACTGAGAGAGGTTTTCCCTGTGCCATTCTGCTAAAACACCCAATTCCCAAAGCATTGCTGAATATATTTACCCATGTAGTACAGGTGTGTTGCTATTATTCTCATCTTCTCATCTTTCCTACTACCTTCTCTTATTGGTACATTATGACTTACCACTTGTTTGTATCTTATGATTGTTATCTCACGATTTATGATCTATGACTTACTATTTTGTTGTTCGTATGTACACTGAAAGCTTTTATCACCGGAGACAAATTTCTTGTGTGTCCAATCACACTTAGCCAATAAGAATATTCCTATTTATCTCTTCCAACATTGCTGCTGCAAAGGTAGATGGATGCAGACTGAAACATCTATAAATAAAGGAGAATATTTGTAGCTCGGGGTTGAAATGGGGGGTTCTTGGTACTTTTTGAGCTTGGTTGTTTTCTTGCAGACACAAACTAGGTAAATATCAGATGTTATTCCCAGCTAGATAACATCATCATTGCTAGTAAGGAATGGGGTTTGTTCTCAGTTTATGTTATAGTGGTTTGCCCTGTCAGTGTTAGTGGGAATGGTCTTGGAGGTTCTTTGTTTGGGCAGTTTATTGTTAACTGGTTTGGCAGTTCTTTGATTGGGGTATTGTTTGATTCTTACTTGTTGGTCTGATGTTAATCTTGGAATTAATGTATGTTCATCTGATTACTGATTGCTGGTGGTTCTTTAGTTCCCTTTTTGGTTTGTTGATTGTTCCTTTTCCACAATATGTAGATATTGTTTATGTGTCTGTTGGTTAATTTTTCAGCGTTCCAGGTTTCTAGAAATTCCCTAGTGTTTTTGGATTTGGCTTGGTTTAGGACGATCTCAGTTTTCCAGTTAAAACTATGGTTATGTCTGTCCATATGTTGTGAAATTAAAAGTGTTTTGGTCATGTCTTCTGACTGCTAGATGGGTGTTCATGGATGCATTCTGCCAGTCTTGGCCTGTTTGTCCTATGTAGTTGCTGTTGCAGTTATTACACTGCATTTTATACATGACTCTTTTTTTCTTCTTCTTCTGAGGTTGCGGTTATAACACATGTCAACAAGCTAAAAGGGGAACAAAAAAGCCCAAATATCTCCTCAGCAGCAGTCAGCAATCAAATGGGCGTAGACTAACTCTTAAGATTAACATCAGACCAACAATCAAGAAGTAAACAATACTTCAACCAAAGAATTGGCAAACAAGCTAACATTAAGCAGCCCAACCAAAGAACCTCCACAACCACTCCAACCAACTCTGACAGAACAAGTCACTAGAGTATAAACTGAAAGCAAATCTCCTTCCTTACTAGCAGTGATGGAGTTACCTAGTTTGGTAATGAAACATCCTCAAGAAAACAACCAAGCCCAGAGAGCACCAAGGATCCCTGAAATTGTTTGTCTATCTGTCTGCTTACCTGCCTACCTACTTATATACTCTTAATTTATCTATCTGTATAGCTTAAATCATGTAAGGCAAAGTAGGAAGGTATGTCCCTCAAGATAGATTTGAATTGCCAGCTCAAGTCAGCCTAGCTAATAATTAGGAAACAAAGTTATCTATTTTTTAGAATATAATCTTACTAAAACTTTTAAAAAGATAAAAACTTATAGATCAAGAAAAGAGCTAAAGGTGGAAAAGCAAAGAAAGAAAATAGAAGTTGTTTCTGCTTTTCTTTACAACAGTGATAAATTATAAATTTACTCTTTGCTGTATGATTGCAGCATAACTCAATTATTCTATATTGTCTAATCTTTTTCTTATCCTGTCTAATCTTCAGTAACCATGAACCATAAGTTCATTTTCTGTTTCATGCAAAGCATCTATAAGAAGCTTCCAGACAGCAATAAACATATAGGTACTTTCTTTTCTCGAGTTAAATAGTCAATTTGACCATTTCCACAAGTTCCATCATCTTCATCAAACATTCCTCCATTGTGGGCAGTTACATATTTTTTCATCATTGCTCTTACAATTATATTGCAGTTATGCAGGAAAAAAAGTTTATTCACATTTCCCCCCAACTATTTGTACAAAAGAAAAGCCTATATTTTTAGTTGTACATTAACTGTTAAAATCCTTTGAATTAATGCATGTATTTGAATCCAGAACTTTCTGGCTTTTTTTAAAGTCCACCAAGCATGGCAAAATGTCCCTTTTTTGTTTGCATTTCAACACAAATTGGAGTAGTTGTCTCAGTACCCTAGAGCAGGGGTGTCAAACTCAGTTTCATTGAGGGCCACATCAGGGTTGTGTTTGACCTCGGGCGGGGGTGTGTGTGTGTGGCCAGGATGGGTGTGGCCAGCTCAACATCACTTCTGTTGTTGGGGGAACGCCTGTGGTGTCCCAAGTGCTCTGCCAACAAAAATGGGCTCCTGAGCTCCATTGTCCCTGGCAGAAACGCTGCGGGCCGGTCCTTCACTGTTTTTGGGATGGCCCCGTGGGCCAGATCTAAGTACCCTGCAGGCCCTGGGACCTTGAGTTTGACATCTCTGCCGTAGAGTGACAAATACACACCTGCAAATTGTACTGCAATTCTGAAAGAGAGAATAGGGCCCCTCTCCATTTGAATAACATTTTAGAATATAAACAAATTTGCTTGTATGGACCAGTTACCCATTTCTAGTTTAGAAAATATGGAGAATATTTGGAGAAAGCCTGGTGGAGGGAATATGGGAAATAATGATAAAAGAGGCATCCACTGAATTTCAAGAATGTAGGGATATTATCATGTAAGGTTGGCTTACTACTTTGAATTATACAAGTAGTCCTCAATTTGTAACCAGTCACTTAGCAACCCTTTGAAGTTATGATGTATTTCCCTGGGGGTATTTAGGACCTAGATTCAAATAGTTTCAGTAGTTCCACTATCACTACCCTCTTGGTTAACTGATCACACTTTGGGTGCTGAGCATCAGCTTGCACTTATGGCTGCTTGCAGCATCCCAATGGTTACATTACAGCATTTTGGGTTTGTTTTTTTTTGCGTGGGGGAGATAGTGAACCATTAATTCATTTAATGACCATCTTTTGCTTAATGACCATCACCAAAAGGTCATAAAAACCAGGTCAGTAACCAACCCATCACAACGTACAACTATAATGAGCAGGCTCCATTATGGTTGTAACATGAGGACTGCCTGTAGTTGAGCATATTCTACAGTCTTTGCAACGAGTGTCCTTTGAACGCAACGCCCATGTTCATGTTTTCTCAATCCTTGGCTTTTAAAATATTTATTAGAAAATAGCTACTAGTATTTGCTACATATTTTAGTGCATACTGTTATGATTAGAAATATTTATTAACTGTTTCAAAGAACAGAATTATGTGTCTTTCATTTTATTTTCTACATAATATAGTATTTTTGCTTAACTGAAAAAAAAAATAGATCTCATATTGCAATTTCCGAAGAGAAATTACAAGTCACTTATTTTATTTTGCTTCCTATAATTTCATATGATGAAAGCAACTTAATTGAGCAATGGGCAGGAAGAACGTTTGCATAATCACTATCAGTTTCAAGGAACAGCTATATAAAATTTAAAATTTTCAAAAATATAATTTTTACAGCTACAGTGGCAGAGACCATACACGTTTCTGCAGCCATAGTGATCAGCAAATACACAGCGGTACTATTTTCTTATATTTTGCATATCATCACATATTGATCAAATCATATATAATCAAATATACAAATGTCTCTCCACATCAAAATAATTAAATAACATAATAAAAAATTCCATAGTTTGATATCTTTCTTTCAGGACAATATATCTTTGTGCATTCACCATGTTATCTGGGTATCTTTTAGTTCGTTAATTGTCTCTTATAATATTGATCATTTTAGGTACAAGCATTTTCAACTTTTTTTTCCTCTACCTTTCCCAATTTTAAATCTAATTGCATTACATTACTTCTCTTATATATATTCTTCCCTTTTTCTACCTGGAATTCATCCATTCAAAATTATACCAATCTACTATCAAATTGTCTATTCTTCTCTTAACTTAACTTTAAAAATATTCTAATAGTTAAAGTGCAAATCATCTTACATATTTTCCAAGTTATTTCAATGTTATTTTTATACCATTCCTCTTCTGGATTTGGTATATCTGTTGAAACACCTTAAAAAAATCATTATAAAATCTTTCTCAACTCTAAAAAAATTTTAACAAAAAAAAAGACATTTACTATCTTCAGTTCATTGTAAAAAATGTAGGAAGGTATATATCCTAATTATACCCTCACTATATATGGGAATGTATTGTGGAAATAACAGAAATGCATTTTGTACATTTAATAAAACTTTCTTTAGTTAGTTAGCTTACTTTATTGTCATTGCACCTCATACGAAATTAAACGCCATCTTCAATGTACATTATAACCACAAAATAAAACACAGACACACATCCCTCACATGGCTATACAATTGAAACCCTCTGATAGTGCATTAATTTTGCACTACATAGTAGAATTCAATATAGTTAGTGCTCTGGGATAGGAGCTATTTTTCAGCCTATTTGTCCTGAACCATCTGCCAGATGGTAATAGTTCAAAAAAAAAAAAAAAAGGGTGCCTAGGATGAAAAGGATCTTTAAGGATATTTTGAACTTTCTTAAGGCAGCGGGAGCTATAAAGCTCTTCGAAAGAGAGGAGACGGCAACCAGTGATTCTCTAGGCAATGATGTTAACCCTCTTGAGCGCTGTCCTATCTGCCACTGTGCAATTGGCAAACCATACACAGGTGAATGGTTTATGTGTCTTCTTTGTTCAAGTGCTGAAAATCTACGAGTTTAATATGTATGGTTCTCATAGACAGGTGCAAAACCATCTCCCCTGTTTTCCAGCAACATTGGACAGACAACATTTAGGTTATCCCAACATTCAAGGCAAAAACCAATTTGTGCCCTCTGAGAAAGCGTGGACAGAACAAAAGGGAACCAGAATATTCTTTCATTCTACACTAACTTATGAAACCCTAATGTTGAGTGTCATCAATATGGCACTATACTTCTGAAGGATGTCAGTGGGGAAAGGTTGGTATAAGTCTGAATCTGAACTTTGAATGCTACCTTGAAGCTAACCCAAATGAATTCATTTCCAGTCTTCTCATCTTGACGTCAAAAGCAAATAGAAGAATATCCCTTTACTTAAGTCTCAGATCACAAAAGCGTTTGAACACGAAGACTTCTTTAATTTACTTGCTGTGAAATTGGTTTTGGTGAGTCCATTAATACAAATTTTCAGATGTCTATGGAGATTCTTAGTCATCCAGGTCAGGTTGTCCCGAAGTACTTTTCCCAAAAGGCAACTGGACTTACTTGTTTTTTTTCCTCCTTTGAAAACGTTTCTCGTTCAAGAAGCTTTTCAGTTCTGACTGACTGAATTCCCCACCAATCAGTTAAAACTGAAGAAGCTTCTGGGATGAGAAGTAAAAGGTTTTCAATGAACCCTAAGAAAATCCTGTTGACTTTTAGAGAATGAGACATATGTTCAAATGTGATGAAATTGTTGCTAGCTTTGCAGTGACCTTACACCCTTTAGTTTTAAACTTACATATTTTATTGAATGTAGACTTCATGTTAGCTAATGACACTTTCACCATTAATTGGTTTCAGTAGTTTCTTTCTTGCCTGGCGTTCATTTTAAAAAGAGCAATGATTGTTTAGGAAAGCAAGCCATTTATTAAATCTTGTAAGGTTACTTAATGGGAATATTATGGTTGTGGTACCCAGTGTAGAAACTAAAATGTACCTTGTCTTCTTTAGACCGTAACTCATTTCCCCGAGATATGAGCACAGATTTGTGTTTGCAGTCCCTGCAATGCAATATTTCACAAAGTTTATTTTCTTTAAATGCTTCAACCAGCATGTACATCCCTCTCACTGTTAGGGTGGTTATTTGAATTTGCTTTAGCAAAGATTACATGGATAAACACAGCATTGTCACGGTTAATAGAAACCTGTGCAGCGAGGTCTGAGGTTGCAAGATCGGTAACAGTGTCACTGACAGTGAAGTATGGCCTTATCAAAAGGAGAATTCATAAG
>JAEANM010008012.1:0-17304 GCA_017656035.1 Myanophis thanlyinensis | reverse complement strand
TCTCTGTCTCTATCTATCCATCCATCTCTATCTCTATTCCATCCATCTGCCTGCCTGCTTAACTCCAGGCAGCCTCACAAAGTTAAAAGATTAATTCCGTTAATAACAGCAACATCCATAAAGCAGCCATCCTAGGAAACAAAACTACCCTTTCACATCCCCCTCCAGTTTAAAGGGCCCATTGAACTATCTCAGTCCCAAAGCCTGAAGGAAAAACCAGGATTTCAAAGAACACATGAAGATAGACAAGGTAAGAACCCTATGAATCTCCAGGGAAGGCCGTTCCAAAGGGCAAGTGCAGTAACAGAGAAGGCCCACTTCCTGCTAGATGACATTGTTTATTAATCAATAGGATCTGAAACAAGTCAAATCTATCAAAAGATGGATAGCACCCTGGAAGACATGCAATCCTTCATATGTCTGGACCTTGTCCCATGGCCACCTAAAAAGTGACCAGAACATTTGAGACCATGAGGAAGTCTCTAAGCACAACTGGCATTGTGCTACATCTGTGCAAACACCTAACTGTCCATAGATGGCATCTTTGAGATTACAAAGTGGGATAGTACAGAAAATGGAAGATCCGCAGTTCCAGGAGGACATAGCACCCTTGGCCGCTTGGACTTGTTAGATCAAATCTAAGTTTGTTCCTTCCTGTCCAGTTCCCCCACGAGATTCCAGACACTCTGGCAAAACATTAATTGCACTGTTTGGTTATCCAATGATTGAGGGTTACCACTGTAAATCAGCAGCCTGTTAATGATACTCAGAACCCCAACCAATGACTTCTTCCAGTGGGTTCATAGGTGGGAGAGAATGCCAAGCACTAAATCAGCCTTAACTTGGACCTTCAGATTCAACCTCTCTGCTCCACAAAACACCATCTAAAACTTGCCAAGAAGAAAAGAGAACACTGCAACACCATGCTTCTCATTCCCAATAAATGGCCCAGAAGGATACCATAAAATTTGTGGAACTTTCAATAGCTGAAATAATAATGTTAAGAATTGTTTTGTTTTAATGTAGATAGAATGACAAAATATTTAAAAGTTAATATATCCAGTTCCTTCCTTTGCCTGTGTTAAGAAGTATTTGGGAGGTCTCTTAGCTTTGCTCTTCTACAGGTAAAATATAGTTTAGCTTTATCATACAATCTTAATCTTGAGACTGAATCTTATTTACAGTTTCATAATGTGGCACAGTGGGGGAACCTTTCAATCTAACATACCACAGAAGTATTACTATTCTAGCTTAACTATCTCCAATTAACACACTATGAATTTGCTGTAGAAAACCCAACTTACTTTGAATAACCTCACAGTGGGCTGGTGGTGTTCAAGGGAGAAAAGGTTGTTTTAGATTTATTTCATTTTGGACATAATTGTAAAATATTCTTTGTTTATTCACTTCATTATGTTTTGGCACACTGATAATTAGAGCCATTTTAATGTCATGCCTCTTTATTAATTACTTCAATTAGTTTATTGCATCGGCAAGCCTGAAGTGGAAATCAGGCAGGATAAATTATTTATAATCTTTTCATTCCAAGTCTGACCTTGGTGGAAGCTTAACAAAATAAATCTCCCACACCCTAAACACTTTTTGTCTTGCCAAGCTAGATGAAACAAAAACATTCAAACTACTTGGGAGAATTTACACCATTTTGCAATGTTGGTATAATGACATCAGCATTTTTGAAACAAAGTTTAAACTATTGTTTTCCTGATGCAGGTGTACTTAGCTACTGTGGAAATACCGATATATACAAGAGGAGCAAACATGAAAAAGCTATGCATACTTAAGAAAATCTATTTTTAAGTAATTACAATAATTTAATATTTCTAAATTGAAACCAATTAAAAGTACACTCTTTAATAATATTGTTTACTCTAATAAACTATTGCTGATTATCAACCCTAGAAAATAACTTTTAAAAGAATAAACATAAAAATTACAGAAAATTTTGTGCAACAAAGCAAGAGTCAGTTGTCCCTGCCTTAGCCATGACCAGTCTGTTGGGTGAACTTGGGCCAATCACTCTCTCTCAGCCCAACCCACCTCATATGGTTCTAATTGTGGAGAAAATAAGAGGAGGAAGATGTGGTAGAGATATTTATAAAAATAATACAAGTGGGAATAAAAATAAAATAAATAAATGTGATCATTCATGCTTAATAAAGTTGCTTCTTGAGACTGGAGAAATACCAAATATCTTGATGCTTAAGGGGAGCAGTACAGATTTTAAGTGTGTATATTGCACAAGGCATGAGTGATTTGCCTGTTTCAGAACAGAACAGAACAGAACAATTCTTTATTGGCCAAGTATGATTGGACACACAAGGAATTTGTCTTCGGTGAATTAAGCTCTCATTGAACATAAAAGCTATAAATGATAAATCATGACCATAGTCATCATAAAAATACATTCATCATAAATCATAAGATGCAACACTTAGTGATAGAATCAACATAAATTGTACTAGCAAATTAACTAAAACAATATAAATCATAAAGATACAAGCAACAAAGTTTTAGTCATAAGTAGAAAAGAAGAGGTAATTAGCAAAGATGAGAAGAATAATATTAATACAGTCTTAATAGTTTAACAGTGTTGTGGGAATTAGTTATTCAGCAGAGTGATGGCATGGGGGGGAAAACTGTTCTTGTGTCTAGTTGTTCTGGTGTGCAGTGCCCTATAGCTCATTTTGAGGGTAGAAGTTGAAACAATTTATGTCCAGGATGTGAGGAGTCTGTAAATATTTTCACAGACCTCTTTTTGACTCATGCAGCATACATGTCCTCAATGGAAGGCAAGGTGGTAGCCATTGTTTTTTCTGCAGTTCTTATTATTTGATGAAATCTGTGTTTGTCTTGATTGGTTGCAGAGTCAAACCAGACAGTTATAGAGGTGCAGATGACAGACTCAGTAATTCCTTTGTAGAATGTGGATGAATGATATGAGAGGATATTTTATTTATGTGGTTAAGTGTACTCCTCTGAATAATCTGATTTGCCGCCTTATGGAATTGTCATTTTGTGCTTTGCTGGGACAATATATTTACCACTGCTGTATTACATCTATCCTGAAGCATTTTCTTGGTCAAATTATCCCTGAGTATATTTGGATTGCCTTCTGTGAACTTGGTGTTGGACCCAATCCTATCCCCCCAAAAATGTTTTCAAAAGGAATTTTTGGGTTTGGGATTTCTGCCACATATATATGGACAAATAACTGATTTTTCTAAAGTACAAGTTTACCTTCTGGGAAATTGATATTCTCCAGAAGCAAATGCTTCTTAGAATTGCAAATGAACTCACTCTCTGAAAGAGTTAACATTTGCTGTAACAACCACAGAAGAGGGAACGGTCAGTAGTGTCCAGTTTAGGTGGTTTGCTTAGCTTCTGTGTTGGCTTCTCTTATCCCTTCCCCAATCCAGAAGCCAAGTGGGTTGCTGGAGGAAGAATAAGTTTGTCATCAAGGGATGACAGGAATAAATATGCCAAGCCCTATTTTGTTTTGTTTTCTCTCTTCGCTAATGAGATAATTCAATTCCTTTTGGCTAGCAGCAATATTCATAACTAGGACCATATTGTTTAGTTGCAAGCTCTTGCACTCTCTGGAGTGGATGGTTTTTACTATTAATATAAAGAAAATGTGTCAGTTTCCAGAGGACAGTTTTCAGAAATCCACACATCAGCAACTGAAATCAGCCTGCTGAAAGACAATCATTCTATTTTCTAAGGTTCCTGATTGGAAAAAGAAGTGGGTGTTAAATTTCAAAGACAGAAGAAGCAAAACAATCAAAATGTTTTTTTTTTAAATAAAACACTTCAGTGTTCACCGTTCCTTAATGAAATCAAGGCAATTTTTTTTGGGGAAGCACAGTATTTACTGTTGTTTTCATTTCACCATTCAAGCAAAAGCTTGCCATTTAAACAGACTATCATGTACATTTTTTCTAAACCAATTCTGATTTACTAAAGATTGGCTTCTTTTTTTTTGTAGGAAAATGGGGTCAGTTCTGTGTCCTATTTTTATTCTCTCTAACACAACAGAATGTAAAAGGGCCTCTCCATCCATCAGAATAATTCTCTGAAAACTGAATTTAGTGGGACTGAATTTAGTGGGACTGAATTTAATGGGGGAGAGGAGGAAAGTACAGTAGATTGCAAAAAGTGAGCTAACTCTTGACCTGGCTTGGGACTATAGAGGGAAAATATTCTTTTTTTCCTGAACCCTTTAGGGAGAAGCAGCTGGACAGATGGCTATGAACTCATAAGTCCTGCTGTCTCCTGGTGGGGTAATTCAGAGAAAACTGGTGATTAAACCCCAGACTTGCTTTTATCCCACCAACCTTTCCCAATCTCTAGTGGAAGCAGTGATGCACCTGAGAGACTAAAGTCAGGTTTTATATGAATTTCCTTAAACTCCCTACAAAAGAAAATACATCTTTCTTCTATGGCCATTGCTGGTAAATGGGTTTGAAAGTCATGCGACTCAGAGGGGAGAATATAATATACAGTCTGATCCATTCTTCTTAGTGCACACCTATGTAAAACTATGGGCAAGTAAAACCGCAAGACAGAGCAGATGTCAACCCCTGACAGCAGATACACAGATATACAATTGCACTAATTAAACTTTGCAGAGGATATGCACAAATGCAGACGTGTGATAGAAGGAGGAGAGAGTAGAAATATGCAACTATGCACTTAGAGAACCAGCCAATGCTTTGCAGCCAATGAAACTTTAGTAATGAATTATTTCTATCTGTCCATCCATGGGATTAATTCTGAGGAGCAAACAGAAATGGGACCAAATTTGGTGAAGGGAGGTAGAGTTGGAACCAGAAGAGGAAAGATCAAGTTAGAAAATGGGCCAAATCTGTTTGGGTACTGCCAAGAAAAAAAGTTTGTTCAGTGCATCCTTCAGGGAGAGACGGAAGCTGGGCAGCAGCTCTGATTGTTGGCAATTGCTCTATGTTAACTGTCAGTCATATAACCTATAATGAAAGTCATGAAACTATTATATGTTTTCTAATATACACAAACAAATGCAAATGGCTCTTGCTGACAAAGGAATTGGAGATAATTCCAGAGCTATGATCTGCTTGCTTCCCTTCATTGTTTAAACATTGAGTTTTAAATTGCAAGTTATTCTGAGATTCTTTTCAGAATTGAGCAGTAATTCAGAAATAGTTTTATAAGGGCAAAAGTAAAATACTTGAATTTGATTAATATGATAATCAAAAACATTTTTCTAAAGGTTAAGTGTAAAACAAAAGAGACCCCAAAAGATAAACTGGTGATGTTTTAACTTAAACATCCATCTGAAAATGGGGATGTTTTAGGATTGAATGTATTTCCTGTTGGATCTAGATAGTTTTAGATTGCCTCACTGAGTGATGTCTATAATAAGCCTGAATTGCATATATTCAAAATTCCCATTCCTGGGAAACTTAACATAAGGCCAACCTAGTTAATTTAACTAGGTTAAATGGCACAGTATGTTCTTTAATTCTCTTGTGTGGTATTAAGAGAACATGCATTACTCTTAGGATTCTTTTGTTCCTGGTTGCTTGGAACAATAATTAATAGGGAAAATGTTGGGGGTTATGGTTAAGAAAATACTGTAAAAAAGTCACCATGATTAAATGAATCAAATCTGAAGATAAGAGAAAGAGTCTTCCTGCCTAAGAGTCTTCCTGCCACAATGGAACTCATGACTGAGGCAAGATTACATGAAATATATTATGTTCAGGTTATGAACCAAGCAAACTCTGAATATACTGCTCTTTTTCAGTTCATAACATCAATTATCCGTCTGAATATAGAAATAATGCAAGCATGGAAGAAGGGGACAATCTTGGATGAAGGCATCAACTTCAGCACACCCAGAAACAAGAGTAATGTTGTCTCTTGAATGCTGTTACTTTGTTCAACTTTTACAAACACAATAGAAAGTTTTAAACTTTGGAAAATATTCCAGTCCTGCCAAAAAAAAATAAACTGGAATATCCAAGGTATTCTGTACTGAGTCACTTAATTCACATTATGTAAAAAGCTTAATTTAAATCTTTTGGAAGACAGGAGTGGCTTTTCATTCCCCTCCCCCCCCCAAGAAATTAACTCACATTTGCCAAAATAATTCAGCTATTGTTTGTAAAGGTGGCATATGATTGAATATCATCAATGAGTATTATTGACCACAATGTTGTTTTGATTCAGCTTTCCCCTAACTGATGGTGTCAGTTTTCCCAATTTCTAGCAAGGCTGCTTTAATTCAACTTAGTTGTATAATCTTTTAAAAGTAATATGTTTTTCTCCTTTGTCTGTATTAAACCATTGCCAGGTCTTAATGGAAACAATATTGAACTAAATAAGCTTTTTCATACTTTATTTTTTATTATAACAAAGGTTGACTTATTTACCTAGAAGCATGTGGAACACTATAGAAGAATGTTTCTCAACCTTGGTGACTTTAAGATATTGAGACTTCAACTCCCAGAATTCCCCAACCAGCAGGAGTTGAAGTCCAAATATCTTAGTTGCCAAGGTTGAGAAACACTGCTATAGAAGAAACACAAGAATGGTTAGCTAAACCTCCGCAAAGTCCTGGGAAGGAAATGAGAAGAGACGAGAAAGGAACTCAAGATAATTATGCCTTAAATCTCCTTAGTATAAGAGGGAAATTCTGTGAGACATTCAGTAACAGAATTCCAGTAATCTTGGAGTAAATTATTTCTTCAACTACCTTAAAGGGCAGATTATGTAGTTGTGAAAATCTAGTAATTTAGAAATGGCTACCAGTAGTACTATTTATTTTGTCCCCCTTCCCTTCCTATGCACTTTTTTAAAAAAAAGGTGTATAAGAGATTATCTCATAATCAGAATAAATCGCTTGCTTAAATGTTATGACAACTAACTATAATCTTGTTCAGTAATCAGTCATGTCCCATCTGAAGGCAAAAAGTAAAAAAAAAGTTTTCGTTCAAACTTTTGGAGTCCTTACCTTACTGGGACAGAGGGCAGCTTTGGGAAATAAAATGATTTATGAACAGCAAATAGATACCTAGGAAGGACTTATACTTGAAACTATGCACCTTCCAAACCAAACTAGAAAACTTGGGTTTTCTTTTAATACATTGCAAAGCAATTTATTATTTGGATATAGGAATTGCCATGGGAGAGTGTAACTAAACCCACTAATCTGAAAGAAATGAATCAGTAATACTTACAGAGCATTTCTGGAATAATCTTACATAAATTATATCAATACTATTAAATTATATCAAGACTATAGTCAAGAGTACTGTACTGAGAAAAAAAAGAGAGTCAAGAGGCATTTGGGAGAAGTTCAGTGTTGCAGAAAGAGACAAATCTTTAGGAATTAACTACACATACCCAAAGGCAATAAAGTTCTGGTTGTTGTTGTCAAGGGCTACCATATTATAAACCAAATTTAGACAAATAATGGATGGCAGAAATACAGAAACTATACGGGCTGTGAGTTTGACAGCCGTGATCTAGAGTTTATGTTTTCATGACAATTTAACAGAAGTAATAACAAACGTTGTGAAAGAGTATTGAGGAAACTTCTGGAATAAATGTTGCCCTTGCCAACTTACTCTTCTCCAACTAGAAATTACACGAGCTACTGCAGTGTTTTTCAACCTTAGCAACTTCAAGTCCCAGAATTCCACAGCCAGCATGCTGCGTATACAGTCCCAAATGTCTTGGAACAGGGCTATCAAACTCCCAGCCCATGGGATGGATGTGTCATGTATTGGCCATGCCTCCACCTGGTTTAGTGAAGGGGGGAAAAGTCCCAATACATCACGTGATGCTGCCGTGACTATGTGAGTTTGACACCCCTGTCTTGGAGGATATTAGGTTGAGAAGATAAATCAATACATAAATATATTTACTAGCCACTGATTTATTGTTAAGGTCAGCTGTATATGTGGAACTCAATTATTTTTAATACCAGTGTAATCGATGCTTATTGAAGGATTTTTTTTTTATTTTAAAATGCATTTTAGTTGAACTACAAATATTGCTAGGATCTACCATTAGTCACACTCAAACAAAGCAACAGTCTTTGCAAGATCTTGGCATTAAGACAAAACACCAGGGAAAATGCTGTAGAGTTTAATAAACAGCATGATATTTCATGCATGACTGGCAAGTGACAAGCTATTTGAGTACTAGCCAAGCAAAGCTGTTGGGGAAGATAACACCTGAGCAGGAAGCTATTAGTATGGTTTCCATAATGTTGACTGCTTCTTTTAATTGCAGAAATATTTTATCATTTATTGCTTGGTGTCAAAGAACCAATCCATGTCACGAAGCACTGAAACTTGGGATTAAAGGCTGGAGATTTCTAAGAGTCAAATATATTTACAACCAGATTTTAGAACTTGTTGAACTTTGAGTTAAAAATGTTGATTTCAGAATTGTAATAAGTTCTCAAGAGTTCTTTTTAGTAAGTTACATATAAAAATCAGATTTGGTTCCTGGAGGGACCAACATTTAGAAACTATGAAGAATATTTACATACTTAATTTTGATCTGCCTATTGAAACACAAAGGCACTTTATCACTATGAAATATATATTTCATTCATATACAACATTAAACCAGAAATCATAGTTCGTTGAATAAGTCATACTAGCATCTTTAACAAATATTGCCAAAGCATAATTGTAAAAACTGAGCAACTAAATTGGAAACAAAGCCACAAAATAATTTATTTTAGGTATGAATCACTGATCATGGTGTAAAATCTGAATTTCAGACATCTGTCTTGAGAAACTGAGAGGAAAAAATATTAATTATTTATAAATTCTGAAAAAGGTTCATAATGCTGTTTTCTATATGATTCATGAAGCTATATTCTCTTACATGTTCAGCTTAGGGCTTTAGGAATTTAGTGTTTTAAGATAATTTTACACTATTTTCCAAGAATTATTGTGCTTGAATTGCTTATGCACCAATTCTCAGAGAAGTCAGGCCCCAACAAGAGTTTATTTTCTGTGGGGGAAAAGTTGTATTTTTGCAAATATATTGAGAGATTGAGACAATATTGGTATATTTAATGTATGTTATTTTGTGGCTTGTTTCCAACTTAGTTTTGCAAATTAATGGATTATATTTATATTCTATTCCTAACTTCAGCAGATCTATTCTTCAGCAATTTCATTGAATATCATACTCAGATGTAGAAAATATGGTCACATACTCTTTAACTGCCAACTATATGCACTAGCTAGGATGCAGCATTTAGAGCCACTAATTGACAGGAGAAAGCCAAGTGTGATGTATAGTAGTGTTTAAGACACCAGACTAGAAATCAGGAGCCTATGAATTCTAGTCCCATCTTAGACTCAAAGCCAGCTGGCTGACCTTGGGCCAGTCGCCCTCAGCCTAGGAAGAAGATGGCAATAGCAAATCATTTCTGAAATCTTGCCAAGAAAATTGCAGGGACTTGTTTAGGCAGTTGCCAGGAGTCAATACTGACTCAAAGACAACAACAATAGCAACAAAAACTACAGGACATCTTAGATTGGGATCTTAAAATATCTTCCACTTCCATATGTTTGTCCTTTCAGGGACAGATCTGTTTTACACAATCAAAATATCATAGTTTGTAACTTTTCTTTCTTTTTATCCTATAGATAAATCCAGGAAGTAAAGCTGCTCTCGCTAACCTTTGCCCAGGTGATGTCATTTTGTCAATTAATGGTGACAGCACAGAAAATATGACACATTTAGAAGCACAAAACAAGATCAAAGCTTGTCTGGATCAGCTGATACTGTTTGTGAACAGGTAAATGTCTCAACTTTCTATCTAATGCTGACCTATCAGGTCTATGCACACATGTGGTTGGGCAGTTTATATCCAGTGATTGACAGTCCACAAGCAGATGTTCATTGCCTAACCTCTTCATTATATTCATTATGGAAGAGGGAAACTGATTATTTTATTATTTATGTAACATTTTAGCATGGTTTCATGGCCTGTTTTGATGTAAAGAAAGAAAAATCTTGCTTCTTATTTTCAATTTTTGATGTAATTCCCTATGTGACAAATTAATAAATTATTTTAATTCTCAGCATGTGTGTATATGTATGTATAGGCCATTTAAAAAATCCTCTGGTTTTAGTTCATTCTGCCATGAATAATTAAATATGATGTACTCCAGCATTCTCAGTAAAATGTTCTAGGCATACTGGGAATAGAAATACAATCTTGTACCTCTTCCTTCTTGAAATATATATATGTATATTTGAGAAATGGGATTGAGGGGAAACAGAGGTAAGAAAGTCTTGGGGTAGTGGAAAGAAAGTTATTACAAAATTCTAAGGGCCCAGTCTTTTTGCAAGTTGCAGAAGTTTCATTAAAGAAAAACAATTTTAATTAGACTTTTACCTTAAAAGCCAACTCCTTGTAATTTTATCATATAAAGCTTTCTCCTCTATAAGGTCACTGTTACAATTTTATTTACAATTTTGATCACAGAAAGAGAAATAGAGCATCCGCTCTCTCATTACTTGAGTTCTCTGATCTGTACAGTATTACACAATCTTCCCCCCTCCCTCTTTCCCTCCCACCCACCCCCCACCCACCCTTCCTTCCTTCCTTCCTTCCTTCCCTAAAGGGGGCTTGCAATAATCTTGCTGGTTTTAGGAGGCAGGGCAATGAAAGAATGCTGTATATCTTTATAAACTATGGAGATTAACAGACCATTAATTAAACATTCCTGAAGCTGCAAGAGCAAAACTCTCAAGCTAGGTTGATTTTTCCATTCATTTTTCAGGATACTGGCAGGAGGGCAAACGATTCTGCTTGTCAGTATGAAGCCCCTTCTGTAATTGGGATTTGATCTGCTGGTTTCAGAGAATAAGGTCTTCTTTCCAAATTTTGGCAATTTGGAACACATAACAAATCACATTGGTTTTTCTACTCTTTCCTTAATATTGGCTATATTGCTGTCTAACCCTATTGTCAGAAGTGCTTCCCGACAGATTGGAACCCAGCCTTTTAAGAGGTGATTCGAGAGAGTGTCAGGAATCTATTAACACAAGAGGAGCCAAGCCCATAGTGATTCAGTTCAGGTTAACTAATAATTAAAGTTTGTGATCTGGACTCTTGCCTACACTGACAGTGGTCCAGCCTCAGATCAAAAAATAACATTCAGAATGTAATTGGGAACTTGAAAAACTTCTCTTAGGAATTTTGACTGAAGCAATTCCAAAATGCAAAATAACCAAACTAAGCTCACTATAAGATTCATGCTAAAGTTGCAATATGCCAGTACCTTTGAAGCTAAAAAATCTCAAAGTTATTGCAACATGTTTGACATCTCAGGCATCTATTTACATACTGCTGGTGAGACCCATAATTATGAAGGAAGTCCAAAGTTACAGATGTTTTCAGTATTTGATCCTGTACAATTTTTACTGGAATTTTGCAATTTTAAATAAATGTCATTTTTAGATTTTTAGGTTTGGTGTATTCTAAAAGCATATTCTGAAGATAAATAAATACAGGTAATTTTTAATATGTCAGAATGCACTGTTTACTTTTGAGAAATGGAAATGCCTAGGTTAGTCATAGTTACCATTTTACAAAAAGATTTGAACTTGATTAATTATAGAAGGGGTATTTTACATTAGTTTTTATCTGTTTGTATCTCTCAGTGGAATTGTGTCCAAAAGTCTCACAGAAAATTGCTAATTATGTTATAGCTTTGCCAAAATAATTTTTATGAGTTTAATATTATTTTAGTGATTTTAAAGATACTTGTAGTTGAAAGAACTTTTTAATCAAAACCAAAATGGTACTCTGATATACGAAATATTTTCACTTTACTGTTTATACTTTGTCTTAAAAAATATTAAGATACCACAGTCTTGACAACTCTGAAACTTCAGGTTAATGTCCTTAACATGTTAGAAAATCAATTTTAATACAATGGTTCCCAATACTCATTGTTAATTGGTTTTGGGAGGTGCAATGAGTACCAAAACCGATGAGTACCAAACAAATTTTCCCCATAAGGAATAATGTAGTAAGTCACAAGGCAGTTTACACCAGTAAGTTCTAGCTTGTGTGTTTACCAAACAAACGATGAATACTGGGATAAAATGTTTGCATCAAAATCGTTGAATACCAAATTCAATGAGTTTCAAAGCAGTTGAATAGGTACCAATGTATCTCTGTTTTTCCAATTTTCTTCTATAGTAAATTGGGGTGAGTTGATTTGGCATACAAAATGGATCAAATTTTTCTTCAATTAATTTACTTTATGTCTCTGATACTAGCCAGTTCTACCTCCAGAGAAAATATGAATACTTCACAAAACTTGGATGGCTGCTTTTTCCTTATAATTTAACATTTCCAGCTTCTTCCACTGTAAGATGATTTTTGACATGAGAATAAGAAATATCTTTCTGTGATACTTCTCAGCATGTAAACATTCCACAAAAATACATAAAAGGAAATTGGAATTTTTATTGCAGCACACACATATAAAAAGACCCTGTGTGAAATCTCAGAAGACGTCAACCATATACATTTATGTCAGTTCAAACTTTCCCATCAACCTTGGTGAGAAATGCAATGCATATACAGTAACAGAAAAGTTCATAAATAAAGGTCCTATGTGAAAATTCCTGATTAAAGTTGCTAAATTGTCAGAACTTTAGAAGAGACTGTTTATATAATGCATTTATCTTTAAATTAGAAGTCTACATAATTTAGGCAGCAGTTCATAATTCTGTAACAAAGGATATAAATAATATACTCTGCCCAGAGTTGCTTGTTGAGATGAATGGCTGTAGAAATCAATCAATCAATCAAACAGACAGACAAATAAATGAAGTCAAAGTTGCTTTTATATTTTTTCTATAATTTAAGTTAGCATTTTCAATTATTTATTTATTTATATGTAATAAATGTTTATCTAAACTAATGCTTATCTAAACTAACTACAAAGTTGGAACATATTATATATTGTATACTAATATTCTTATGCTAATGTAAATATATTATAGTTTAAGATGCTGCTGCATTGCAGAAAAATAAAGAGGTCAGAATAGGAACAGTGAAAGTGAAAGGGGAGTAATTCATTAGTGCTTTGGGCACCAGGCTCATTAAAATTCACTGTCCTGCTTTTTGTATTAAAATTGACCAACAGGTGGCTTTATTTCTACTTGGCGAGAGACATGGAACCATTTGCTATCCTGAAATATGATTTCCTTCTGAAAATCTACTTATTTCATGGTACTGAGCTTGACTTTGTAGTGGTTAAAATTTAGGATCTTATTCCTGGTAATGTTTCAAATATATAGTACATGAAATTATTGAACAAGGTTATTTAGAATTTAGAATATCATCAGGTTCCCCCCCACCAACCATTAAGTACAAGCAGGATGTATATTTGTTTTCTTGATTTAAAATATTTTTCTTGTGTCTTTTAAATTGTCCTTTATAGCATTATTTCTGTTTAAGCTGTTTGCTATTTGCTCTTAGAGGCACCTAATTTTGTTTAAATGCTTCATTTTATTCTAATTTATTTTATTTATATTATATATTCATAGTCTGTTATTTGGCTAAGAGGTTTTTTTCCTAAATTATCCACCCATTTAATTAACTATAAATAATTTAATCGTGGTTGTGCTACATTACATGAATCTCTAGAGAAAGGGCCTAATTCATATAGGATATCCAGAAGATTGCATCAGAAATTTTGTTGGAACCCAGTATACATTTGATTTCTATGAATCCACTTGGCCATTTATAGTTATATAAAATAATTTTTGAAAAAATATGCAATATTATAAATGTACAAATAAAAAACTTAGCAACATTAGGCAAGTGAAAACTATCTATAGATGGGACATGGGATGGGTTCTTCCTTCAGGGACACATTATTACTTGTTGTTTTTAATTGTCTATGGAATTCTGCATTCCATGCCCTTCTAGGTTCACTTCTCAAGGGGAATTCTCAGGAAAAACAAAGTGAATATAAGAGTGTGTGAGCAGAGCACCAAAATATACAGAAAAAATAAAGTACTGAACAAGTTGTAATTGCTGACCTGTATAAACTTCTGCCACAGACAACTCTGGGAGAACATGCAAATCATAGCAATATTGACAAAACATCAAATGCCATTAAATATAAGAAGAGGATCCAAGAAGCAATAGAAAGGGAACTAACAGACACCCCCCCCCCAGACATTGGAAGAAAGGGTGAGGTTGAAACCTGGAAGGACAGGGAATGAGGAATTCCTTAGGCAATTAAGAAAAAGTCTTCATGGTGGGCCAATCATGATTTATTTTAAGATATTTATTATTTAGGCTTATATATTGGAGGGAGAAGAAGACAACTTCTAAAATAGCCAATTAAGTATTTTAAAAAGCAGCATCTCTCCCAATCGGAAAACGTACATGTTTATTTTATGTAGTAAACATAGTAATTATATTAACAATTTTATTGGTTCTTTTTAAGCCTTGACAAGATAAAACATCTGGATGATATAGTTATTGTATTTCTTAACTCAGCCCTAAGCAAGTCTTTGAGTTGCAAATAAAGATGTCTGGCCAATAAAAGTAGTCACTGCTTAAGCCAGATGCAGACTTATTTGTTACTGAAAATGAGTCATCCTTTTAGCAAAGTGTTTTCAAAAGAAAAGGGAAACTAGCTCCATCAGAAAATTATTTATTGTGATCTATATAGATCATTCCTGTAGGAATTCTTCCAGAAACTTGAATGTGTTTTCTTTATGTTGTATAATACAACTTGTATGAACAAACATTTCACAGCTTATTGATTTAATGTTCTTGTCTTAAATATTGTAATATTACAATTTAATTCAGTGATTGGAAGGATGATTACTAAAGGATTACTGATCAAAATTCCCCCCTCCCATCTTAATCCCATTGAATATAATAGTTGCCCTTAAATGGTGTGGTTTCTAATAGTTCAGAAAACAAACAGTATGAACCATTTTTCATTATTTTAAAATACCGTTTAATTGACAAAACTGCAATGATTTCTGATAAAATTTAACATACAATCAAGAAAGAATTGGAAATGAGAACAACTTCATTGAAGTACTTTTCCCTGTGAGAAAAAGAGTATTGCATATGAATGTAATTATTAATTTAGATCAGTTGCATATGCACAGGCATATCCTGCATTTATTGCGATAGCTTAATTATCTCTGAGATTTTTAGTAAATGTACGTCTAGCTTTTAACTTTAGATTCATACTGCATGTCCTAAACATATAAAGACACTTCATCTTCTTTACAAGCTGGTTTAGTAATTCCTATAGATTTGAGTCACTATGTGTTTTGCACACATGCATTTCTATCAGTGAAGGATGAGACTGTTTTCCTGTCTGTGTCCTTGACATGTTCTTCTTTGTTTGCCCCATTTATTTTCCATCAGACAGAACCAAGGCCAAAAGAAGTGGGCCGAAATCCGACTTGAACAAATCACTTTCACTATTTTTATGTGTTGAGATTAAGGGAAAAAAACAAGGGTGTGGAAGAGACTTCTGTGGGCCAAATGGAATAACTCGGTTGTTTATGATTTTGTTTCTCTTTATATCTGCTGAGTGAATCCTCCTGGAATTTGGTGCTGTTCATTCTTTGCCAAATAAGGTTCCATGGAGACCCAACTGTAGCCATGTGATTAATGATCATGTCGAGAACAACGATGTCTTTTAATGAACCACTTTCATCTTCTGGCAATTGTTTTTCCATACACCATCATATGAATGACTTATGACCAGCATGTTGTAAAATGAATTTTATTTTGTAGATTATGCAAAATCATATCCTTTCTCAGCTAGTGAAAACTGAAAAGTATTTTAAAAGAAGGATTTGAGCTCTGGAAAAGATAGTAGCATTATTATTATTATTGGAGGCTTGAAAAAAATGATGCTGTTTTAAAAGTGGGTTTTAACGGTTATATATGGCTAGAATTTTTTTCTGAATTTTTCAAAATATGCATACCCTCATGTCCCATTCTTTGTTCAACTAAAGATTTGCAGATACACATAGAAAAAAAATTAAAACTGTAAATGACAACACTGATACGTTTTTTAGAAAAGTTAGATGAATTGACTGTACAACAGAGTGGATTTTAACATAAACATAGATGAGATCTACAATGAATATTCTGGAGGAAAATCTGAAGCACCAGATTCAATTGGGCAATTGAAACACCACACCTGAAAATTTTTATTTCTACTCACTTTCAGACAGTAAGGCTGGATAACAAAAAAAATCAATTATTAAAGACCAGTCCTACAATTATCTCGCTGAAATGGATGGCTTTGATTATTTGACCAACTATGGTGTTATGTTATAGATTAGATTTGGAGGAGAATGGCATTTGATGCAATTCCTTAGATTTGTTTTGGTCATGTGCTTTAAAACAGACCAGGAATCAGCATAGCTATCCTAGAGCTCACCCTCAACACCAGAGCACCCCAGGGCTGCGTTCTGAGCCCCCTGCTGTACTCCCTATACACATATGACTGCACGGCCACTACTAACTCCACCACCATCATCCAGTTTGCTGATGACACCATTGTGGTGGGCCTGATCTCTGACAATAATGAGACAGCCTACCTAGAATAGATCAAGAACCTAGAGAACTGGTGTCTGGAAAACAAACTCCTTCTTAATGTCAGCAAAACAAAAGAATTGTTAGTGGACTTCAGTACAAAACAGAAAAGGAAATACCAGATCCTGGTCATCAATGGAAGCTCGGTAGAAAGAGTGGACTGCTTCAAATACCTCGGTGTGCACATCTTGCAGAACCTGTCATGGACCTTCCACATCAACACCAAGGTAAAAAAGGCCCGACAATGTCTCTACCACCTCAGACGCCTGAGAGACTTCTAACTTCCCCCCAAGGTGCTTAGGAATTTCTATTCCTGTACTGTGGAGAGCATCCTGACAGGCAACATCATAACCTGGTTTGGGAATAGCACCATGCAGAACAGACGAGCACTACAGAGGGTGGTATGCTCAGCTGAGCGCGCCATCAGCACCAAGCTTTCTGACCTGCACTCCATCTACAACAAATGTTGCTGGACTGAAGCTAAGAAGATAGTGAAGGACCCCAGCAACCCCAACAATGGACTGTTTACCACGATGCAGTCAGGGAAGTGTTTTCATTTTCTGAAGGCCAACACAGAGAGACTGAGAAGAAGCTTCTTTCCACAGACAATACGGACACTAAACCAGGAACCACAAGAACACTCAAGACTATAACAGGAA
>JAEANM010008011.1:0-17304 GCA_017656035.1 Myanophis thanlyinensis | reverse complement strand
TTATGTGGGTTTTTAATTGCTGTACACCGCCCCGAGTCCCTAGGGAGAGGGGGCGGTATAAAAATTCAATAAATAAAATAAATAATTTTTTAGAGTAGGTTTTTTTGGGGGGGTGGGGGGAATCTTCCCAAAGCATAAAACAGGCTTTTAAAAATAGTAATAAGCCAAATGTTTGAACCTCTTATTGTCAGTTGGGTAGATGTTTTTAGGCTATGTAAACTGACTTGTATCAACATAATGATAATGTTTTCAACCTGAAAAATATGAATATGCATTGCAAAATGTATTGTTTACAAAATCTATGTACTCTTTTTTTTAATCTTTCTTGTTCCTCCATCATGTTTTAGTATTCAGCAGTCACTCACAGTTCTGGTACCACGTGTGTGGCCATTTCTTCATCATACAATATCTTCTGTCCGAAAAGCAGCATTAGAAACTCTGTTTACTTTGTTGTCTACACAAGATCAGGTGAATAATTGCAATCATTAGAGCAGTGGCTCCCAATCTTCTGGGCACCAGGGACCGGTTGCATGGAGAAAGTTTTTCTGCAGAGTGGAGGGGCTGTGGTTTTGCATGCTGCCTGCATCTCCCAGATAGGGCTTCACTTGTTTGCACGGCCTGGTTGTTGGCAGGCTGTGGACCAGTGCTGGTCCATGCACTGGGGGTTGGGGTCCCCTGCATTACAGTGCAAGAGCAAGGGAAGTTTGGCTGTACTTAATTTGTGATTATGTAGAAATCCTATTATTCACTTTTGTTTTCTCTGTAGCACATTCAAAGCATTTTTCATTATTACAACAGTCAAGTATTTAAAAACACAACTAATATAGTGCAGATGAGTAATTTAATTGATTTAAACTTGAAGTATTACTGTATGCTAATTCCGACCTGTTTTGTTAAGGCAATTTGCTGCTAAATTAAAATAATTTTTATGTATTCCTTTTTGCTGTTAGACTTCTGCAACCTGGCTAACTCCCATTTTGCAAGACATGTTAAGACATATCTTTCAGTTCTGTATTTTGGAAAGTAACCAAGAAATTTTAGAATTAATACATAAGGTATGTGTCCCATTAGGCCTTACATTTGCCTTACCTTATTAATAAATCTCTGTAGCTTTTCTGATGGTTGAGTTTTAGCATTAATTGTTTGATCTTATGAGCACCATGCATGAAATGCAATTCTATAGACCTGAAATGGGAAGGTTCTGAATATAGTTTGTTCATTGAAGAACAAATAATGTTCTACGATAGTTGTAGAACATGCATTGAAGATATTAACCAATATCTTTTTCTCCTTTTTATTATGTTATAAATCTTAGTACATTTTGTTATTTCTACATTAATACTTCTATTTGTTTAAAAATTATTAACTTTCTATTATTTAAATGGCTTAGAATTTTGGGAATAGAAAAGTGAAAAGAAAAAATATTCCATCAATGTTAATTATAATTTAGAATGATGATATTACAGATATGACTGTTAGCTTTTAAATGCAAAGTTGACTATTACATTGAAAAAGAACTGCTACAACTCACATCAAAATAATTGTTATATGCTAGAGGTTTTACTGTTAAGCTGCTGACTTATTAAGAATAGAAAGTATCTTTAAATTGACCATGTATGCTTGCTTACTTACTTTCTTTCTCTTTAATAGGTGTGGCTTGAATTGTTGAGCAAAGCTTCTTTACAGTATGTGGTAGCTGCTGCATGTCCATGGATGGGAGCTTGGCTCTGCCTGATGATGCAGCCTTCTCATTTGCCTATTGATTTAAATATGTTGCTGGAAGTGAAAGCCAAACTGAAGGTCAGACTTGGGGAAACACAGTAGTGCTTTAACTACTATATATGCCTGTTTGAATGGGATATTTGCAATGTTGGACAGGCTTTGTCTTTCTTGTAGAGATCCCCAATTTTGCACTGAAGACTCCTGTATGTCAGTATTTCACTAATAGAGAAGATTAACGTTTTCCTTCCCAAGGTTTAAGGTAGTGTTTGTCAAAATTGGCAACTTTCAGATTTGTGGGCTTCGATTCCCAGAATTCCCTAGTCAACATGGTGGAAAAAAAATAGGAGGATGGAACACCATGTGTATTTTCTTGAGATCCTCTCTCTCTCTCTCTCTCTCTCTCCTGTGTTGTTTGAGATGCTGCCACATGGTAGCTATTGACTCTCAGATTAACTTTGCAGTGTCTGTATAAGCTTCTAGGGGCTGCACTACTTGATTTTGTTTCCTCTACATTTCTTTACTGTAAATTGTACTGTTGACACAATATTGAATGTCTTATTTATTTATTTGCTGCTGTTTTTTTATCCATTGCAAGCACTTACCTTTTTAAAATACTAAGGTTTTCAAATTGTGCTGGACAACTTTCAGATATTATTTTTGTCTACTGAAAGAAAATACAGTGTCTTTGATTATGTGCCAAGTGGTTTTTTTTTCCTTTAAGTCTAACAATGTGCAACCTGTTTTTCACATAGAATAAGATTTGTACTTTTGAAAATTATTTTCGCTTCACAGCATAGCAGAGCATAAAGAAACAAGCATCTTGTTCATAGATTATACATTTTATGAAAAGCTTTTTTTCCCTCTTCATCTTTTGGGCTCCTATGTTCTGTCTGTGAGAGTCGCTCACATTCTAGAAAACCAAAACTGTTTTGTTCTTTCTTTGCGGGCATAGACAAGTTAATGTCTGAAGGCAGCCTGTTGCAAGCTACTTAAGAGTTTGGAGAAAGATTGAGGAAAACAATGACAAACAGAATTTAATTTTGCTTATTTTGTTTCTAGCTTGTTAGACTGCAGCTAGTCTTCTCCTTTTTCAAAAAATAAATTGCTTGAGATGAGAATGAAGTTCAGGAATTTATTTACTAGGAAGTATAGAATAAGAAAAAAAACAAGAATCAATATTTGGAAAGAAAGACTCCCAAATTTTTCGGTATTATGTCCCTTTAGATTTTTTTTTTTTTAGAAAACCTCCCCATTTTCCATGTTGTATTTAATCCACGTTGAACCATATTTTCAATCAGAAGTAAACATACATGTGTACAATATACACAAAATTTACAATAATCACAATCGAACAAAAAGGTAATGAAATAATTGAAATAAAAAGTCAAACCCCATGAGACTGGCACACCTCCCAACTTCCCTGTAGATACTCGCAGCCACTTGTTTCTCTACTTCCTTCCCATCAGCCTGCCCAGTTCTATCATGGCTGCCAATCTTTATAGCCCTTCCTCTCTCCCACTAGTCTTCCCCGTCTTAGATATTTCATTTCAGAAATACAGATTTTTTTCTAAACATTTTATATCCCCTTTGCCCATCTTTTTTCATGCAAGTCCAATGAATATGGAGTAACTGTGCTTCATATATATGACTAACTTTAGCAACATCATTGATAATATATTGATCTGATAGGAGAGCCATAATATTACTTTATTATATATGACTTATCTCCTGCCTCTCATTTAGGATCTCAAGAAAATATACATGATGTTCCATCCTCCTATTTTTTTCCCCCAATAGTCCTATAAAGCAGGCTTGGCTAAGAGAAAATGACTGGTCCAAAGTCACCCAATGAGCTCCTGTTGCTGACAGTAGATTAGAACCAGGATGCCCTGTTTTTAATTCAGCTGCACTCCATTGATTGTTAGTAATATATGTTTCCTCCTAAATTCTTGCCACAGTTACATAAATTGGTCACAATACCCTGTGGAAAGGACATGGGAATAAAATTTGATTCTATTTTTAATGCACACAATGGGAAGCATTTTGATCACTAGAAACACTATTGACCTTCCCCTCCAGTAGAATCCAAGGTCAAAGGATTGAACAACAGTAATATATAACTTGATGTTTTGATTGATTTACACCTGTGAGAATAAATGGCTGACCATTTGTAAGCCTCTTCTGTGTAAACTCTTGTCAGGAGAAAAGGCACATTCTGATCATTCATAGATCTGATCTCTATCCTCTGATGATTATCCCAGCTCTGTGTTGGTGAAATGAGATCAAAATCTTGAAAGAAAATTTGCAGTTGTATATTTCTTCTTTCATTTTTTCCCTCCCAGGATAAAATAAAACCACCACAGAGGGTTAAAAATGCCAGGGGTTGGTTGAAAAAAAAATCTTAGTTTATGTTAGTAACTTAGAGAATATAGGTAGGTTTTGGTCTCAGTGAATGGCATTCCCAAATAAGTGTTTGTGGAGGTTCGAAATACAACGTGGTATCTAAAATTGCTTGTATAAATTTGGACTGGATAGTTTGCCTAGCCAAATAAATTTGAAAAGAGAAAAAGGTTTGTATGATTACCTTGGTGGGGAGGGCAAGTTGAATGTTGTTGCTACACATGGTTCAGGACAAGCATTAGACCCGCCTCTTTCTGTGGCAGCTTTAACTTGCATTTCACATTTTCGGAGTATACGTTTCTTTGGCCTGCCAAGGTTGTCAATGGAATTGCATCATCTGGATACAGGACTATGCCCAGCTCACTTAAACAGATGGCATTCTTTTTTTGGTAGAGAGTGCCATTTGTATAAAAAACTAAACAGAAGGGAAGTTAATGCATTGCCTTGCTTAACCTTTTGGAGTTGAGATCTGAATAGGTAATTTACATAATATCTAAAGTGCCTTGAGATATTTTTGTACGACATCTTAATCCATAGCAACTGTCGGCTGCACCGAGACTGTTATCTGAACTCTGAACTGGAAGACTGGCAGGCAGAGAATCAAGGATGCAAATCTTTAATAAGCTAGTTTATTATTACAGATACTATTACTAATAATATTAGATAATATTATTATTACAAAGAAGCCCTAATAAAGCAGAAAAGCAGCAACTGCCAACTATAAGCTTTAAGTCACTCTTAAATTTCAAAGCTTCTCTCCTGTATATATCCTAACAGACCGAGAGAGGGTCATTTGTCAGTGGAAGGGGCAGATGACATTGGTTAATGGTTTGACCTTATCCTTCTGGTACTCCCACTAACCGAAGCCCATCAAGAGTGTCCATTTTCTTTGCCATTCCATCTCTATGTGCAGAGCCCCTTGTGTGGTGTTTGACTATTTTATAAGTTACTTACCATATGCCAGATAAATAAATAGTATATAAAACCGTTGACCTCCTGCCCTAAAACCAGCTTATTCCTCTGCCATAATGCACCATTGTTCCATTATCCCAGCCTATTCAGTAGATTCTTAGATTTATGTCTTGCATTTAGCTTACTTGTAGTAAGTAGCAAACAGATGGACCAATAATTAGCAGGTTCCATTCCATTCCATTGCTTTCAGATTGGGTCTGTGACAACATAGCCCTAACTTTCTAGGATTTGCACTACCTGATCTATGTGAGTAGAGGCTGCTTGTGGAAGCTGCGTGTGTTTTAAATAGTTCAGGGAAATCAAGTCATCATTTGGCTTCCCATTTTGCAGCTACCCAGTTAAGAGGCTAGTCTGATGGGTCATCTTTCTTGACCTCAAGAGGTAACTGCTGCAATGACCTGCTTTGAGTCATTGTCTAAACCAGTGTTTCTCAACCTTGGGGACTTTAAGATGTTTGGAATTCTGGGAGTTGAAGTCCAAACATCTTAAAGTCACCAAGGTTGAGAAACACTGCTCTAGGGTTATGTAGTGCTTTGGATTTGACACTGAAAAGGAACTTTGGAGTGCCTTTGAAAAACATGGGTTTACACCAAGAGAATTCATCTTGTCTGTTCTCCAAAACTGCCATTGCTTCCCCTCTATTTATGTTTCCCTTTTATGTTTCTTTTTAATTTTCTCCTCTCTCTTCCTGGTTGAGGATTGCACCAGCTCCCTCTTTCTTACTCTTTACCCTTTTTGGGGTAAAAAAAAAAAAGGGACTATTCCTGATTTGTTTTGCAATTCATTCCTTCTAAAGCAATGTTTTTCAAACGTTTCAATTTTAAGATGGCTGGATTTCAAGAAGTCCCCAACCAGCATGTGGACCAACTCCACAATCAGCTGAAGTCCTCCCATTTTAAAGCTGCCTAGGTTGAAAAAGCTGGCATTGACTTATAATAAATAATCAGCCAACCAACCATCTAGGGATTGTATTGAAGCTAAGTGGACTGTTCTCTGTGCATCCCAATAATATGGAAGTTCATATAGTGCTGTGACACAATTTAGGATACAAATCTCTACTTACAGTCACAACTGGGACCAGAACTTCATTCCTAAGATTGCATTAAGTGAGTCGTGGCAAAAAAAATTTTGCCACGGATGTTAAATGAATCATTACACTTGTTAAGTGAATCATATCCATTAAGCAAATCTGGCTTCTCCTATGACTTTGCTTGTCGGAAGCCAACGGAGGAGACTACATACAACCCTTGAAATTGCATGCTGGTTGCCAGACACTCAAATTTTGATTGAGTGACCATGAGGATGCTGCAATAGTCAAAATCATTTTTTTTTAGTTCTGTTACCTCAAAGGGCCACTAGACACACGGTTGTGAGAATACCTGCATGCAGATAATATTTAAAGGAAGATGACCCAAGAGGGGATCAAAAAGGAAGTTTTAAACCCTACAGCTTCCTTCAACCCTAGGGAGTAAAGCATTTTTCCTGTTTTCTGCATCTCTAATTTTAGTTAATTCTTTGGTTCATTCAAAGCACAGATTTGGAGGGTAATCCATTTCAATTTATTCTGATTTGAGTGACCTTGTTTCAAAATACCTACAAGTTTCAAACTCTTAATCCTTCACCCCTTTTGCTTTGTTAGACCACACTAGTCCTACTAATGGTTGTTTCCCATGGTGTGTACCCTTAGCAGCTGCAAGAGAAATCTGGTCCTTTCACCATTTGAGGGAACCAGAGCACGTATTCCCTGGATTTTTCCTTCTTCCCTCCGTTCCTATTGCCAACAAAGAAATCCACCGCTGGTTCCCCTTAGCAGAGATCTGAGGGAATGACAAGGAAGTCACCCCAGTTTCTCCTGTATTGTACAATACTGTGCATTTCTTGGAACGAGTTTCCACATTGGAAATCTTGCTGGCACCTAAGTTTGTTAATCAAATGTGTAGGCTGTCCAACTCTCAGTGACTCTGGACTAGTTTTAATTATGCAGCTGATTCAGATTGTTGACTCTTTTTGGGACATCTCTATGATGCTAGCTCTTGTGATTCTACTAGCTTGCAACATCAGGAATGCAATCATGGAGGAAATCATAAAATCCATTCTGTAGAACTAATACAACTAGAAACAAAGATGCTAACTCCTACACCTAAGCCCATAGTTTATTTATTTTATTTATTTATTATTTGCATTTCTATACCGCCTCCCTCCCGAAGGACTCAAGGCGGTGTACAGCCCAATAAAACAGAAATATACAATTAAAACCAGATTAAAACTACAGATTAAAAATTCACTCCATAAGGTCCATAGAACCGTATCTTTTGAGCAAATGTATGACAGGAGCAGGTGAACTTCCTACATTTACTGTAAATGTACTGTAAACATTTGCTGTAAAAGAAGTCTGTGCCTGGCCTGATACTATGGGATTTTAAATTTAACTTAATTCTATTTTAAACGTAATTTAAATGAAATTTAACTGTTATTTTAATTAACTGATTTTAATCGATTTTTAAACTATATGATAATTTTAATTAAGACAGACTTTAATTATTTTAATAGATTTTAAACTTTATTGTACTTGTTTTATTGACTGTACACCGCTCCAGAGTCCCTAGGGAGAGGGGGCGGTATATAAATCAAATAAATAAAATAAATAAGTCTCTCTTGAAGAGGACAAAATTGGTCATCGTCATGTTGCGGGGGGCACCTCTTGAAGAGATAAGGTCTTCCAGAGGGTTATTGTAACTTTCTGGGTGCCCACAGAGGGTCTGTAGGAGGGGTGAACAAAAATGAAGATGGCTGTTGATATCTTGCCTCATTCTTGGTACTTCAAGTCACACTTTAAAAAAGACAGGGCTTTGAACATGCATCAAAGCTACCGTTCTGACTTTTGAGGCCCACTTTTAATAGGCCCAGAGGTTGCTTCAGACAAAGTCTTCAAGTAAACTCTAAGTTAGCTTAGTTAGCTGTGTGTAACCCAAATTTACTGGATAAATCACTTGGCTTGCTTCACATTAAATCTTAAGCAGAGTTTAAAATCAAATGTACAAGCATGAGGGTATATTTTAAAATGGGCACCTACATTTGTCCATGGTTACCTCAACCACTTTAGCCCAGAAATATAGTTGACTCCATCTCTGAGTGGTAGATTATCTTTCAATCTTTGAATTAAGATTACATAGCATAAGTGCCAAAAATGGGTGGGTCAAACCAACAGGTTTCACAGTAGTCACAAATCTTGGCTGGAGACGACCAAGTTGGGTGAGAATAGTACTGTACATAATTCTGCATTGTTTAAAGAGGATTTCATTTTGTGTGTTATCAAGCTACTACAATTTCTGATTAGTTTAAAAATTTACTACTTAGAGTAGTAAATTTTTTTTAGAGTATTACTTAGAGGGGCAAAACAATATATTTTTAAGCACATTTAAAAGACAGTGTACTCCCTTCCCTTCCCTTCATCATCAGTCTGGTTGACTATCTCTGTTGACGTTATTACGCATTTTAATTCTTATACATTTTTAAGGTTTCTCTTGGTCTTATTTTGCCCAAGGTAAGTTTTCTTTCTGGAGAGATGTAGTATGTGAATGTAAAATATAATACAAAATAATATTATTATCCAATTGAATATGAGACAACTAGAATTGTATACATGCCATCATGAACCGAGAACAGATTAATTTGCTGGTTATTGCAATCTTCTTCCTCAGTAAATTCTTAAGAGTTTACTTTAACTGCCAAGGTCACATAGTTGATAACTTATTTAGTTAGCCATAACAAAAAAAATTATCTGTAGATAATTTTTTTCAAATGCATTATTGTTTCAAATGCCACCAAAGTCAAGGTTTCTGCCACAAGTATGTTTACCTTATATTTAACAACATTCTTTGCTTCTTACCCAATATGTCACTAGGTTATTAAATATCCTCAATGTCAACTTCTCAATCATCTGTTTTACAGTCAGGCATCCAAATAATATTACTTAAAATTCCATTTCATGCCACTTTCTATCGTGAATCTCTATCAGTAGCACACTGGTTTTAGAATAAAAATAAAAGACAAGGTTTTTTTTTATTGCACACCGAAGAAAAAACATTTGGCAACAAATGCCTTTATTTATGTTTTTGGACACATGAACACAAAATCCCTGCAGGCTAAAAAAAGAAAAAAAAATACATTGCAATTATACACAGCCAGCATATCGCAATGGGGGAGGGAGGCACTGTTAACCTACCCATCCCAGAGTTTCTTTTAAAGAAAATGTACCTCGTATTGCTATAGACATACATCCAGTCCAATTTAATAAAATACAATTTATAACATTACAAGTCTAACAGTATAGAAACAAACAAACAAACAAAAAAGAAAGAAAAATACGTCAGTCGAAAATGAACATATGCCAACAAGTTTTACGTACAAGGTCCAGGCCCTAGACATAGAAATATCACAAAAGTGTCAATAGCAAGGTATAAAGAAACCCTTAATTGATATCCACTTATGATCTTTCCTCAATTTGCACAAGGGAAAAAACCTTGCAGTTGAAACAGTATTGATACAATGCCCTCGGAACTCTGTTTTACGAAAATGAAAACAGAGGAACTGCCTTGCCATTGAGCAAGATGGGGGAAAAAGGACCCACAGTATTATCAACAAAGGTAGTTTTCTTGGCAGGAGTGGGAAGAACTGATTGGAGCTTGGGTGACCTGTCATAAGAAGATAGAGCCATGCCCTTTTCCCCATCATGCAAAGATTCTTGATATTAGGGCTGTAGGAGAAAAAGACTTCTCAGGATCAAAGAAACATGGAACATCTTCTGCATCTGATTTTGAAGTCTCCTTGGATGCCCTTCTTAAAATGCCCAGAAGTCACAGAAGTAAGCAAGACTCTCTGTTACAGAGCAAAAGGTTTTTAGAGCCTCTTTGGAATAAAAGTGCTCAAAAAATAAAAATAAAAACAAGGCAGAAGACTTACAGAAGGAACCACATTTGATTTTCCTATAAACACCAAGAACTACTGCCCAAATTATTAGCCCATTCCCCTCCAGCCCGCAGTTCATATTTGCTACATTTGAAAATCTCCCATGACATAACAGCAAAAACAAGGAGCCAGCAGGCTTAATATAAACCAAGAGTCTCCAACCAAGTCGAAATTCTGGAAGTTGTAGCCCAAAACGACCAAAGACAACACAGTTGGAGAAGACTGGTCAAAAGGAAAGAAAACATTAAAAACCCCAACCAAACGAAACCCTAAAACCTTAAGAACTATAGCTAGAAAATGCACATCTTCCCATTGATTGACACATGCATAACCATTCAGTTCATCCCCAGGGGAAGGGGCAGTCCCAATGAGTCAAAAAGGTCTCCCAAAGATCAACAAGACCTTCCCTTTATTAGTTTGAAGATCTTCATTGCTATCTGCTTTGATAGAATTTTTCAGCTCTGAAACATACCCAAATGACATCACTGGACCATTCAGCAACTAAGAGATGACTGAACATTTTTTTGCACAGGAAAATTTTCAACAGAGACAAGAAGGAAGAGGGGGTGGAAATCATGAAAAATTCCAAGAAAGTGCAAAAGTTGGCAAGAAAGTTTTCTCATCAACATTTTTGGGATGATAAAATTCATTGTGATAATAATTCACTTAAAAAAGAATCCTGCTTAGATACAGTATCTCTCTGAAATGCGGATGATTTCAAAAGACCAATGTGGGTTGTGGGCTGTAATACACATGAAAAATACGATCAAAATCCTTTTTTTTTCCTATGATAGAAATTTTTAAAAAAGAACCATTTCATATAGCTTATACACTTTATACAGCCTTATTTCCTAATTAGCCAATCAGTAAAAAAATCTTCCCCGATTAGTTAAGCTTCCTGTCTTCACAGTTTGGGCCCAACTACAACTAAAATTAACTGAGCCCTTTAAAATTCATGTTTTCCTCCAATCACTCTTTTTTTTTTTTTGTTACTATTTGGGTGGCGATGGGGAATCCCACCTGGCTCCCAAAAACTGCTTTTGCTGGCAAATGATAGGATAAGAGGTTTAAGTCCTTCTCCAGCCCTACTTGCCAATCTTGATTTGGATGAGGGAACAAACGCAGATTTGGTTGGTGAAGGTATACAAACCTTTTGGAAAGCCTGTTTTTCATTTTGCCTGGCTGGGATGGAAGAAGATCTCACCTGTAGACAGGTGGGTACGTATTATATCCCTATTCTCCACCTGTACTAGGTGCCAGGGCAGTTTACCAGTGTACCCAGATGGTACAGATATCCATTTTTCTTACTTCTCTCTCTTTCTCTCAAACCATGTCCTTACCTAGTGCAATAAAAAAATGCTACACACTAAAACAGGTGCTTAGACTCTTTTCAAGGTGCCTCAGTTCTCTGTTTGTTTGGGTCAGCAGGAGTTAAATTCTTGCATTTTCTCCCTGAACATTAAAAGAAAAGAAAAGCAGCAGACAAACTAAAGCAGTGGCCACTCTCCCTCCCTGTGTGTCCTGATATTGATTATCCAAGTGAGGTATTCTCAAGGAAAAGTTTAAAAAAAAAACCTTATTTATACTTAAGCAATCTAATAATCTCAGTTCTGGACATCAGAACTAAGTTGCTTCACTTCTTTTTCTGAATGGGGACAAACACTGCATATGCCCTTTCCCACAGACACACAGACACACAGACACACACACACACCCAGCTCTGGAAGAAGCATATAAAACTTTTTTGTTTTTTTGAAGACTAACTTCAGTGTACTCTGACACAACTGAATAATGATCTTGGAAATGTACATTTTCCCAAGTTATTAGAAGCTCTATTTCAACTGACTGAAGGACAATCTAAATGGTTTTATCATATTGCCAACTTGAAAGTCTGGATTTGAAAGCTCACAAGGTCACATGACTCTGTGACACCACCCTTCGATTAGAAATCCAGAGTGCAATTATTGGCCAAATCCCAGTCTTCCACAGTGGTAACCATTATCAACTCAGTCAAAAACTAGGAATTTAAAGCATTGTGTGCTAACACTCACAAGCTAGTCTCAACACAACACTATTATTGTCTGCACAACCCCCTCCCATCCTACTTTTGGTATTAACATGTTTCAGTGGAAGAGAACTGAGCAAAATAAGAATCCTAATAGAAAAGGTTCAAGATCAACATTACAATTCACACTTCACACATGCTACTGAGTGTTGCTGTACATGCAAGAAACCTAAATCATCAAAGGAAACAGGATTTAAATTGCTGGTAAAAGTCTTTGATTGCTACTGTCACACTATACACAACTGTACAAATTGGCAAAGCCTTTTTTCCAATACACAACACCCACTTTCCAAGCTTATAAAAAGGGGTAGACAGACCAATGGTGACTATAAAACAGTTAAAAATAATCATTTGTAAAAAGCATGAAGGGAGCCTCTTCTGATCCATTTTTAGTAATTAATTTTCTCTTCAGCAAAGATAAGTCAATCTACCCAAGAATGGATTCTGACTAGAAAAGCTACTGCCAGGTTATTTAAAAAAAATTATTGCCAAAGTTAAAACCTTCTATGAAAAAGAGTATTAAAAATGACTTCAATTTGTCAAACATAGCAGCATAAAATGGGCACTTTTTGTGATGTCTGAAAAATACTAAAACTAATCATTCAGAACCTGGTTACCTATTTTTAGAAGGGGAAGCAGTTCAGCATTTTGAATCAAAAGGTGGCAGTTGTAACCATAATTATAATTGTATTAGAACTGCCAAAGGGGATTTTTCTCCGCTAACATTATGCATTCACAGAAGAAGTACCACCATCTGAATTCGCAGTTATAGTGCAATGGCTTTGCAGCCCCGGACTGCAGAGAGATTTACAAAAAGGGAACTAGCAAAATTTGACAAAGCGAAAAATTAAAAAACAAAATCAAAGCAACAGCCATACCTCTGAAAATTCATGTTTGTTGAAAGGTGTTTTACACCAAAAAATTCATTGATCAAGTCTATATGGCTCCAGACAGAAAAAACAGCAAAATCCTGTTTTGCCATATCTGGAGACTCGCTAAGCTGTTATGTCAAAGCCCAGCAGGAATTCATCTTCTTGACAAGCTTAACATGGGATGAAGAGGTAACATAAATTGATTAATTGATTAGCAAAATATTTCAATAAAAACCTTTCGTGCCAAGTCCTTTAAAAATTTTGTTAAAGAGGATCATCAGCCTTTTGCGTTTTGAGGTAAAAATTCAGTCCAATGCAAAGACTGTTTATGAAATTTCTGTTTACGGAAAGAAAAGAAAAGAAAAATGGCTCAATTGTGCCTGCACGAGATGTTGCTGGCAGGTATCAATTCAGTGCAACTGTCCCAAGCTGCTGGTGGAGGGCAGCCTGAATTAAAAAATGAGCCCTGACAATTAATGGTTGGTGGCCTGACCAAGTAGGCCACTCCTGCCATGGGGCTGCAGAGTCTCATCAGGCAAAATACATGGTGTGCTGGGTGTCGTGATGGATCTGTACTGCCTTGGCTAGTGCTTGAGGGTCACGGCCATTGCTCTGTCCTGACACGTGGCTGCCTTCAGCACTGAAAAAGAAGTTAGAAGGATTTAACACACAATCCCACCGCAGCTATGCTCCTCAACTACATTCCCACCCTTTGCAGGTTGCCACTTCTAAGTATTGGGCAGAGGTAGTTTCTATTCATGTTACAATAATATACTGGTAGTCCCTGACTGATGACTGTTTGAAATTAAAACAGAACTTAACTTGGGGCTACTTATGACCAAGATTCAGAGTTCCAAGGGTCACCCCCCAGTCACATGACTGAATTTTGGGTGCTGGGCAAGTAGACCATATATATGGCTGGCTGTAGCATCCCACAGTCATGTTTTACTGGTTTTGCTGAAAACAAGCATTTACCTCCAGTTTTTAGCCCCCCCAAAAAAAGCCTTTAGGGACTGCCACAAAAACGGTTGTAAAATTGGCCACATGACTGACCCATTTGACAATTGTCACAACTTACAATCGTGATGGGCAGGCTTCATTATGGTTCTAAGTCAAGGACTACTTGTACAAACAAGGTTAAAAATTAACTCTAGGCCTCACTTACATGTGATTCAGGCATCTAATCTCTAAACTATAGTTTATTCTGAAATATCCAAAACATTGGGAAGAATAGAAATTTGAATTAGCTTAGCATAATGGATTAGCAAAACTAACAGGCTCCACTAATACAATTTCAGAGTCTCGGCAGGTTTTTTTTAATAGATTATGTTGATAAATACATTACCCAATTTTTCTAGCTAATTAAATGGAATCCATAATTAGAAAGTAGGATGTTGCAATTACTTCTGCAGCAACCAGTAACTAATACCACCAAAAATGTTTAACTTCCCCCTGAAATTCAAATTGTTACAAGGGAAGGAGAGCTTTGTATTTAGATCACATCCAGAATGGAAGGGCAGATCTGTATATAATTTACAACTTATCTAGAATGCAATCCTAGACTCTGAGTACACTAAACCCTGAAGGTTTTTCTCCAAGGTTTGCTCACCTGTCGTGGTCTTTGTCTACAAGATGGTATCTTGCTCTAAATGCCACTAGCCTGGCATAATATGCAGGCGCAGGGATCGAGACAGACCGTGTGCATCGAACATAAGTGTGACACAGCTGGTATGTCAGTAGCTGCAATTCATCTGCGGTGAAGCAGTTGTCATCCCACAAGACTTGATAGTGAGAAGGACGGCTGGTTCCCTGGAATAAGACAAAGCTAGTCAATCCACCATTGAAATTCCCTAAAGACAAGACATACCGTGCAAGAGGTAGGCAGTAACCTCAGAACAAAGAAGTTGGCTCTTCTTCTTTTCTTCTCCAGGGAAGTCCTCTCTTTTTTCTTACAAGAGTTTCTATACAAGAAGAAGAAAGGAGCAGCTTCTTCAACCTAGGGGCGAAGGCTGTTCATTAATGCAGAAGAAAATGTTTCACTGACACCAAACTATGGTGTCAAGCCTAAAGGGGATATTAGAAGAGAAAGTACTTATGCTGCCTATGCCACATTTCAATATCAAGGTTAACCTTTCATTTATACAAGGCCGGTTTCATCCATGCACAAATCACAAAATGCTACAGAGTAACTGCTGACTATATTATGATTACCTGGATTCCTGCATGGCTACAGAGGTAAAAGTCGAATTCAGATGGGTGGGTGATGGTGCTATCCACAGTAGTGCCTGCCGGAACATTTCCACTTTTTCCCACCTGTTGGAGAAAACACAGCCATAATGCTTAGCGTGCAGCATCCATGTCAACAAAACAAGCAGAATTCATAGTTACCTTTTATTTGACAGTAAATCAATCAACCAATCTGTGTAGCACACTTGACCCTTACCAGTAACCCTACTACTAAAGATTAAGGATCATGATTCAACGAGTAACTGGACAGTTTCTTCTAAAGACGGAACTCTTCAGCTTTGCCTAAAGTCAGCCAGATTCAGATATACATAAAGCAACGGGCAGCAAGGATAATCATGTATGACTTGATGAAGAGAAATGCACAGAATTTTTCTGAATTTAAATTTTAAATATTAGTTTAGGTTCATTAAGGTTGGAACAGCTACTGCAAGTTGAAATGGAGTGTCAAACTTAAAATACGTTGAACTGAAAGTTCTCCAGTAATAAGCAGGATGAAATGAAATGGATTTGACTTATTTGGATCTCACACATTTTATTCTCTTAGGAATCATTAGAGTGCTGAGGGATGCCTACAAACATGCCTCAATGGCTTTTTGTAATGGCATTACATCTGATCATTTAGAATCAACTTTGAATTATATTTTTTATTGATTCAAAATGTGTAAACTTATTCTCCACCACCACCCAAAAAAAAAACAACCCATCAGTTATCTAGCCTTATAAAAATTCATTTGCACCATCCTTACCCCACCCAGGCACTTTTCCAAGAAAAGCCATCTGGCATTTCCTAAAAGCTGCAGAATTTAATAGGATGGCTTTATGTTCCCTCTGCAGTTACCTACCCGTTCAGTTTTGTCCGCACAAAAGAGTCTTGTGTGATGCCTTTTCTGTACGACAATGTAGGTGATCCCTGGCCTGTAATCTTCTTCTAAACTGATACAAGCCTTCCGGATTGCGATAAGCTCAGGCCAAGCTACCTAGAAGTGTTAAAGTTGAAATCAACTCAATTCATGAAGCAATTCATCAAGTCCCACTGAAACTATTATAGTAAGAACAGGTATAACTCCAAGCCAATTTCTGGTTGCTGAATACATCAAGTTAGTTCATGAAAACTTTCCAGGTAAAACATGGTTTTTCAAATTTTCCATGAAGGACATAGACAAGTGCATTTAGAAAACTGCTTGTATGCATAGTGCTATATGCTTTGGGACTAGATACTAATTTAATTTGGATGAAGACACAACCTACTTTTCCAGCATACAGGTGGTCCCTGACTTATTGTAATTGAGCCCACAATTATGGCTGTAAATTGTGATGGCCATTAAGCCAGTTACCACATGACTGTGCCTGATTTTACCTTTTTTGTGGAAGTTGTTAACTGAACACCATTATTATTAAACAAACACCAGTCACTAAGCAATGTCAACCCACTCTTCACTCTAGGGTGGGTTTTTTTTTTGCCAGAAATTGGAAGCAAATGCTGTCTTTCAGCAAAAACATCCTATATCACGGTTACGTTTCCACCAGAGTTCTGCAAAGAGCCATAAATAGGAGCACCCAAAATGCAGTAATTCATTGACGGTACTAGGATCCACATCACTTTTTATGGATTACTATAGTAATGGTTTATCAGATTGTTTAAAATTAAATGGTTTTAGACATCATAACCCCAACATAACCATCATGTGTTATTGTTTTATTATTAGGACAATTTTAGTGTTTGCAACCCTTTCCAGATTTCTGTGCAACTGCATTTCAGCAATGGAGCTAATAAGCGATGCATTCAGGTATCTTAGAATATCAAGAATAGTTTCAAACTGGATGATTCAATGTTTTTGTTGAGTGCATTCTTGGCATAAACCTCTTTTCAGGCTATCTGGCAAAGGAATGGACTTTCTGAGGGAGCCTCATTCAAAGTATGAATTTATTTATTTATTTGTTTGTTTAAATTTATATATCGCCCCCTCTCCCAAGGGACTCAGGGCGGTGTACAGCAAGTAAAAACACACATAAGAAAAATCTAAAAAACCAATTAAAATAATTAGATGAAGCTGATAA
>JAEANM010008010.1:0-17305 GCA_017656035.1 Myanophis thanlyinensis | reverse complement strand
TGTAAGTTTCAGAATCTCTTCGCAACGTTTCGGCGAGAAATGTTGCGAAGAGATTCTGAAACTTACAAAAGACCCGAATAGACCTAGACCTGCATATATATATATATATAGGTCTAGGTGTGTTCGGGTCTTTTCCCATGTAAGAGTGATAGTATCTTGGTGATGTTTCGGCAAGATCCCACTTGCCATCTTCAGGCTGGTGTTTTCAGCTTCATGCTAGTGCGAGCAAAGCACGATTGGAGTTGCCGTCTCTCTATAAATGCTGGGGAGGCGGGTTGGTGTGCTGGGTTGGTTGTCTGTGTTGTTGTTTCTTGATTGGTCGATGGAGTTAATGTTTGCAGATTGGTTGGCTTTTTTGTAAGATCATGTGTGGCTGAGGTATTGGCTGTGTGTCTGTCAGTCTCTTGTGTTGTAACAGTGTGGGTAATGGGCTGTGTGGTGACCTTGCGAGTTCTACTGTTGTGATAGCCTGGGTCTTGTGCTGTGATCTCCTGATATATATGAAGGGGAGATGAGCTTGTGGTCTAGAGGTTAAAACATCTGCCTACGATGCAGGCGACCCAGGTTCAAATCCCATAAGGGTATGACCAACTGAAGAGAGCAAATGAGCTCGAAATAGATCTATATTGGCCTCCCTGAATTTTTAAAAATACCAGCAGAATAAACAATTGGCTAATATGTATATATGGCACACAGTTGTCGCTGAACAAATTTCTGCCTGGATAGTCTCTGGAGATGAGCTAAAAGGCAAAAAGGGAGCTGGATTGTTCCCTCCAATATTTGGGTAACCAAGTACTCCACAAAAAAAAGAAACATATATGTATGTGGAGAGAGAGAGAGAGAAACATTGGTTTCAAAGTATTCCATGTAAAGGTTGGCGATGACGGGTGAGGGGGTGATCCCATGGGTGCTCCTTCTATCTGTTTGTATCTTTGTCCATTGTGGATGAAGTATGTGTTGGTTAGGCAGTTGGTTGGTCAGATCTAGGATGTGTTTGGGGGGATTGTATTTGTTTGGATGGCTGCCAAGGCTTCTTTGATAGGTACTTGAGTGAAGAGGGATATGACATCGAAACTCACAAGTAGGTCGCTGGGTTGTAGATTTTGTTTATTATTTCTATGAAGTGGAAGGAGTTTTGTACGTGTGAGGTGATAGATTCAGTGTAGGGTTGGAGTTGTTTGGCGAGAAATTTGGCAAGACAGCAGCTCCGGTCACACACTTCTTGCACTGGCATGAAGCAGAAGACACCAGCCTGAAGTTGGCGAATGGGATCTCGCCGAAACATTGCGAAGAGATTCTCAAATTTACACAGGGAAAGAGCCGAATAAACCTAGACCTGTATATATATATATTTACTGCTGTGAGGCTATTATATTCACTAAATAGCCAAGATACTATCAATCTTACATGGGAAAAGACCCGAACACATCTAGACCTATATATACTGGTATATATATAATTAGTGCTGTGAGGTTATTATATTCACTAAATAGCCAAGATACTATCAATCTTACATGGGAAAAGACCCGAACACATCTAGACCTATATATACTGGTATATATATAATTAGTGCTGTGAGGTTATTATATTCACTAAATAGCCAAGATACTATCAATCGCCAAGATATTATCAATCTTACATGGGAAAAGATCCAAACACACCAAGACCTACATTAGTCTGTTCTAGTTAGCCATTAATCCCAACAAAAAAAGTTCTGGTTTCAGTTGAATATTAATTTTTAAAATTCTTGTATTAGTGTGTATATTAGAACCCAAAACTTTTTTTACAAGTTCATCAGCTATGAAAAAATGACCCTTTGTGTTGTCAGCATTCTAATATAAATTTGAAATAGCTTTAAACATTCTAGATAATTTTTGCTGGAGTCTTGTATCAATGGTTCATCAATCTTTATAAAATTCTCTTTTAATTTATAACAATGTACATTTCAGTCCTTTTAATCAGATATTTTTCTGCTGTTGCATTAATATGTTATGGCCAAAGTTCTTATCCATGTTGTCATATGCTCTTTCACTAATCTTTCCTTTCAAATGTCAACAAAAGTTTATACCTTTTAATAATTGGATGTTCATCATTTTGTACATAATTCAACTGCAAACTCCATCTTCTTCTGTTCAGTTCCAAATGTCCTTATCTAAATCTTAAATCTTTCTCTTAACTGTGCATACAAAAATCCACTGAAAACTATATCCATTTGTTCTTTAGATTTTATCTTATATTCTCCATGCTCTTGTTCTAATAACTCTTGATTAGTTAACCATTTCTCTTTACTTGTTGTTTTTTTCCTATAAAATGCTTCTTGTGCTGAGGCCCATAAAGGCAATTTAAAATTATTTTCTTTTACATAATTCATTTTTATTTCTATTTTCTTACCACCAACAAAGGTAACTGCCATTGTAAATGCTTAATTTGTTGTGAAATAAATTTATTTTATGGGGGAGTTTAAAATTATTCATTTATATCTGATCTAAAACTGCTTTTCTTTAGTGTTTTTTTAGTTTGCTATTATGCTATATAAAATATCCTCCCATAAAAGCTTTACAAATCATATTTATTAAGATTGTCAAAAAAACCTTTTAACTTATTTTTGCAATCTTTCATTATTGCAATGTTTCATTTAACCTCCATCTGAAGGAACTGGTTTTCCTTTTAAATTCAAAAATCACTGGGTTCATTGGAACAAATCTTTGGCAGTATCTCCCCTTTCTTTAAGTAAAATCACATCTACATTATTACTCTTAAATCTGGTAGTAAAATGCTGCTGCAAAACTTCTTCCCAAAGAAGTGCACAAGAATATTACTTGGTACATTTTTTAATTTTGCAAACCAAGTATTGATTCTATACACTTCTTCAGTTTCTGCCTCCATATCATCTTTATCCCATCCAAAACGTTTGCTAAAGTTTGAGCAACGTTTTCTCTAGTGTCTTCTCTAGGATATTCTGGAACTGTTCTGTCTCAAGAAAATTATTTTTCAACTCTAGCAACATCAGATGGTCTAATTTTTTTTCTCAGTTTATTATTTATATTTTACATTTTAAAATTTCCACTTTGTCAGTTGTTTTATTCCTGTGTTGTCCTATTGATTCTTCAATTTTTTTAAAAAAATATTTCATCTCCTTTCATCTGTATAAACCTTTCTTCCATTCTCACTTAAAAGCATCCAGATTACTTTTGACAGAATTGACAGATTCAGATCATTGTTTCCCCATCTCCTCAAACAATTTTTGTAATATTTCTGAAGTAATCAAGTTTTCTCTTGTTTGCTCCAATGATACTCTCTTCCTTTACCAAAGTATTGACAATTTTCTGGTGGTCACAATTTTTAAGTTTATAATACAAAAGTAAAAGTAAGTCAATGATTAAGATGAAAGTAAAAGACGGGTGTCTCCCCCCATCTTTTCTATACCCTTAAGACTTTAGTCCAATCTGTCTTTCCATAGTTTTAATGAAACATTCAATCTCATATTACTCCTATCTCCTTGTTTGGTCCATTTCCTATTATACTTATCTCCGGGGTGCAGGTGGGCAATCTCTTGGTTTCTCCTTTATCTGAAAAGACTTCCCTGGCCAGAAGATTGCCACTACGAGAGCGACATCATCCCTCCTTCTGAGATGTCTGAAGCTCACTTGAAAGCATCAAAAGCTTTCAATGGGCCAAATACAGAAAATTATTCATGTTCACTTTATTCATATTGCTATTATAATGTAGTTGTGTGCTAGAATTTTGATGTGTTTACAGTATGTCTTCAAATGTCGTAAAATCAATTCATGATATAGATGTCAAAGCTTGGATGTTAACATTTTGTTGCACTTTGTTCCTTTTCTGGAGGAGGTGTTCTTATTTTGATTAAAAAAAACTGAGCTGTTACTCAACAGTTGTAATATATGGATATATTTATCCTTTTTTTTTGTATTGTCTAGAATGGGACATCTGCCCTTCATGAAGCAGTTCTTGGTGGCAATATTAGAGCAGTAGCATTACTCTTAGAAGCAGGAGCAGATCCAATACTTAAAAACAAGGTACATATTTTATTTTACACTTACATTTTCAATTGTAAAACAATTGAGCACAGTATTTTAAACTTTTAAGGAAAACATTCTGAAAATTCTTATATGGATTTAAAGCATTTTATCTAAGATGAATAAAAGTAACGTTGAGAAAGAGTACAGAGAAGAGCAACAATGATGACTGGAGGCAAGAACATGAAAAATGGTTGCAGAATAATTGGATATGTCTAGTTTAATGAAAAGAAGAACTAGGAGCGATATGATAGCACTGCTCCAATATCTAAGGGGCTGCCACAGAGAAGAGGGGAGTCAATCTATTCCGTAAGGGTAGGACAAGCAGCAATGGATGGAAACTAATCAAGGAAAGAACCAACCTAGAAATAAGGAGAAATTTCCTGACAGTTAGAACAATTGATCAGTGGAATGGCTTGCCTTCAAAAGTTGTGTTGCTTCATCATTTCAAAGTGTTTAAGAAGAGATTGGACAATCATTGGTCAGAAACAGTATAGGATATCCTGCTTGAGCAGGGAGTTGGACTAGATAATTTCCACAGACCCTTCCAACTCTTGTTCTGTTTAGTTAAATTCAGTTGGAAAACAAAACAGCCATCCATTAGAGGGCAGCAGAACTTTTGGGAATAATTATTTGCATTCATTATAGTGTTATTTCTATCCCTACAATTTTCAGAGACTTTCATATCTTAAAGACCATCAAATGTAGGACAGGTTTTCAATTACTCTTTCAACATTTTGTACTACTTTGGGGGGGGGGGGAAGGTATTGTTTATAAATAAAATTATAAAGCAATAGACATATTAAATGGGGAGATAATTTACTAATCCAAAATTAATCACATGCCCTCATGTCAGCAACTTTCCTGCCTGTAGTATCTTTATCTTATCTGGGATAAACCTTGTAGTAGCTATCCCCATCCATTCTAAAATCAAATTTTCCTTCTATTCCCAACTTCAGCCTCCCTGGATTAGTTCAGGAAGCATGAAACAGGCCTACATGCTATTTTGCTGAAATTTATTCCACATTATAGTTTCCTTCACACAGAAGCTTATATAAATTCTAAAAAGCATGATAAACCTTAGAAGCATTTTAAAGATCAATTGCCACTGAAGACAAAAAAAAAAAAAAGATTTAATGTATATTCTGGATTATTTCTAGAAAAAAATTAAAGTCATTTTGATTTCATACCCATTACTACAATTCCAGCTAGGTGATTATAGTCATTTTTACCAAAGGCTAATGAGAGGTACAAGGAATTAAAACATAATCTATCCATTCCTATGTATGTCATCTAACCTTGATCCCCTTTAATCACCTCATTTGCTGAATTTACTGCATGCTGACAAAATCTGTGAGTGACTTATCTTGATGAGTGACTGCCAGGCTGAATAGTAAAGGAAAGAAGCAAGCAAAGAAAATCTTTCTGCAACTTTTTTATGCATTGAGGAACTGAAGAAAAAGTTTAGCTCAAAAGAAAAATTGGCTAAAGCTCAGATGTGCAGCAAACAACTGTGGCAGAAGCTGGGTCCTAAAGGGAGTCATACAGGTAGAAAAGTTTTCCAAAGGTTTGGAGGGCAGAGAGGAAAGTTTGATTTCAACATTTATTGGTGGGGGAGGGGAGAGATCAACAAGTCTGTCCCTCCCCATCTTTTTTGTTTACTTTATTGAAGGGGAGGGAAAGGGTTAAACAAGGAAAAGGTTTGCAGAAGCTTGTCCTGAAGCTACCATCTTTGCATGCTGGTGGTTGGCTTCCCCAAGGCCTAGCAAGAACAAGGATAGATTTGCAGTCTCCTGACAGACAGCTGATCAGGTCAGAGGTCCAGTCCACAAGTGTGGCTTCACACAGGCTTCCTGTTTCCGACTTCGCAACACTTTGTGCTGCTTGTTTGCTTCCTTTATAGAACCAGATGGGTGGCGAGCCTCCCAGGACCCTGTTTTTGCTTAACGACCTGTGTGTTCATTTTATGGTGGCATCAGGAGAGAAGGGGGTAGTAATAGTAGTTAAGCCAGGCTGTTTCACTTAATGGTTGTCACTACTTGTAGCCATAATGGGCAAGCTCCATTATTCATAATGGTCGAGGATTACCTGTGATGTATAATTGAATGCAAATAATTCTGTTGATTTGTGTCTTAAACTTGGATATCAAAACTAAGCAGTGATCATCTCTTTTTCTGGTTTTTCATTGATGGGTTTCTTCTTTCAGAAAAATGAATTGCCTTCAGATCTGACAAAAAATGAACGCATTCTACGTCTCCTGCAATCCAGAGCAAAACACAGGAAGAGTTAATATCCCTATTGAGAGGTCTGAAAGTTTAGAAGTGGAAAAAATGTTGAGATTCAAGTATTTCCTGTCTCCTACTCTGTGAACGAAGTCAGGTCCTTCATGGAATGATAGATCTGTTAATGTGCTATGGTCACCAGCTTTTAGTTGCTGGCTTTGGGGTAGGGAAGACTGGTTCTAAATTAAAGCTTTCCTGAAAAGCAGGTCTTATTCTACTAGAAAGACTCTTTCTTTTAGTATACTGTATGCCTTGAAGTAAATTTCCTAATTTGTCTCCAGTATTGTAATAAGTATTAATGCAGTTATGGAAAACATACCTCTCTTACTGTAGCTACAACTTGCAACAACCAGATGGAAATTATGAGGGGTGCTGGGAGTTACACTTATTTAATATCTTGCAGGTCACATATTATCTGAATTCTAACCACTTTAAAAAAAATATGTTGCATAGGCTTGTTTTCTGTAGGCTATTTTAGATGTTGAGCTACATAAGTGCCTCACAATAGGTTAGCATCTTATGACGGGTCTGGCTTCTTTGCAGTGATTAGACTACTTTCATTTTACACGCACACACAGAGACTCACATGGAGAATCAAACACACATAATACTGAATTTCCTTTTGTATATTTTATTGTTAACCTCAGAGACTTCTATGCAGATTTCATATTAAGTATGTAGTTTTGGTTTTTGTGTATTATTTTTCCATTAGGCATGTGTAAAATCATCACTCATAACAATTTTCTTTTATGAATTACAATGTAAATTCATGTTTTTTACATCTAGGAAAAGCAAAATTTACTATTGCATTTTGTCACATATTACAACAGATTTAATGGATGCCAAATAGTTTTTGAAAATCGGCTAAATGTACATTGGTAGCAGGCCAATAAAGACATGAAATAAGGATTAAATAGAGTTACTTTCATTCAGACGATTCTGTGTAATGATCATTTCTCATATTAGGACATGTTTACCTGAATATTTTAATGGAGACTATTACGGATATACCATTAACATCTTTTCTGTTTCAAGAATCCTGGCCAAATATGTTATAGTATCTTCCCTATTTAAATTAATTTGGAATGTGATGCTTTTTATTTTGTGAACAATTTTTTGTCATTTTTCTTCTTTGGACATTTAAACTAACACAAACTGAATAACTTTATTTCCTATTTAGTTATAACTATGTTACATGGATTTGTCATTTTGATTTCAATTATTTTGTTAGGCCTACCTCTTTGTATTCTGTTTTAGCACTAAGGATTCCAGTTTCTTTGGTTAAGACATTTCTAGTACAATATTAACAATATCTAAACATCTCTACATGATATAGACTTTTCTAGTGATCTTTTTTGTATAGTTTTAAATATTTTTAATTTTGTGTTTTGTAACTTTGTGTATTTCCTCAGAAATAAGCTCTCAAGCTGTTCTTTTGCTGATAGTATTGAATGTTGTTGAGATTCATTTCATTGTTATTCACACAGTTCATCTTTTTCCTACAAATAGGAAAAATTCCAAATATTCTCTAAAACCTGCAATGAAATATTTTTTCTTAAGACTGTGTTCATATTGCCTATTTTTTCAGTGAAGCTGACAGACTTATGCATTATACATCAGTAATAACTAGCAAAACGATTTTGCAACTACTATTTCTTTGCAGGGTGAGGCTTTTCCTTCTTTGCCTTTCCTTTGTCAACCTTTATCACTCGGTCTTCTTTTCTATTACAGGTATAACTTTGGATTGCCAATTATTTCAGTTGTAATAATTCAAGTGAAAAAGCAAATAAGAAATTTAATTTTCACAATGAGAAATGACTATATTAAAGTAATTTTGAGTCATTTCAAATTCCATTTATTTCTCTCTGTCTACTCATAAGTATGAATCTTATCAAACATAAGCCATTTCCGTTCGTATTTTTTTTTACTATCTGCTCTAAAATAAAGCAAACTATATTAGTAACATAGTTCCTAATACATAACAATTTTACATCCAGTAATTTTTTTTCTTTTTTATAATTTATTTGGTTTAATTTTCCAAAAGCATTTGGCTCGACTTAGAATATTACTCATACACTGTAATATACTGTTTAAGTGTTCTCATCTTTAAATTGCTGTGCTAGATAAACAGGGCAAAGTTCAAGGGTAGATTTTGGGGCCAGATATCTAGGGCCCTGCTCAATATAATGATATTTTTCAAATAATCCTTTTGTTATGTGGAGCACTGTTTTTTTTTCTGAGTAAATACATAGATGACTGTGTTATGAGTGAACTAAATACTGCTATCTAAAAAACCCTTTTCCCTGTAAGATCATTAAGCTCTAGGAAAATTATTAGGGCCAAAGACTAATTTCTTAAGTTCTCCATCACTGAGCAGAAGTACTAAAAATAGTGAACAAATAAACAAATACTGATCTTCCATGATGTCTTCATCCCTGCAACATATACAGTTTTAGCCACGAAATACATATATACATATTATAAACAATGCATTTATTTTTAGTATTTATTAGCCTTTGTGTATTGGTGGTAAATCAGTTTATAGGTCATTGGTCTTACTGAATATATTCAATACCAATTAGGATCATTGATGTGAATAAATTGTGCTTTATAGAGTCTTTTTGTGTCTGATAATTGCAATAGCAAACAAAAAATAACTGCATAATATGCAGTCTTCCTTTCATGTTTACAGCTGTGTTAATAACAGATGAAACATCTATCAGCACAAAGAGTCTTCAGTATAATTCTCAGCATAGTGTTATATATAGCTGGACATAAAACTTATTACTTTGAAAATAATTTTTTGTCAATTTCAAAGTCAGTTTCTATATTTAGGAGAATAACTGTGGATGAAGTTTAGAAATGTGATTATTGGTAATAGAGAGGATAGGTTCAAAGGACAGTATCAAGATTTAGGAAGCACTAGCCAAGATGTGTCAATGGATAGGAACTAGGAAGATGAATTCAGTAAGTACAAATGCAAAGTCTTTCATCTGGACAGGAAAAAAAATGAAACTCATCAGCATTTGATGAGCCATATAGGGTAACAGTACATTAAAAAATAACATGGGTATTTTGGTGGATCACAAAAACCAAAAGTGTAATGCAGATGCAAAGAAAAATAATTAAAGAAAATGAATGCAATCCTGGGCTACACCCACAGAAATATTGTATCAAGATCAAAAGAAATTATAATTATCTAGTTTGCATTGATTAAGCAAGACTTGGAATATTGTGTTGTTCTGAGTACTGCACATTAAGAAATACATTGACAAATAAATTGTATCCAAACAAGAGCAACCAAGATAAGAAACTTGTAAGGGGAATAATTGGAGATTTTGATTATGTTTACCAAGAGAAAAAATAGGCAATGATGAATCTGTCCTGGAAATGATAGCTTTTGAATCAATATTTTCCCTATCTTTCCATAACTTTGTTAAACCCTTCATGATTCCAGATACTAGGTCAAGACTTCCTCTATTTGGCCTGCTGATACTTCAGTCCATATCAATATTTTAACCAGAAGACAAAATATTCCCCAGATATACCAATCATCCCAGTGAGACACTTGCAGATCCCAAAGACATTATTATAATAATGATGCTGGTGGTTTGTGGCATCCAACCATCCTATTTATTATAAATGTATGTTTTTAAATTGACAAAAATGAGAGAATACTGGTAATCCTCAACTTAAAACCACAATTGATCCCCAAGTATGTTAAGTGAGAAATTTGTTAAGTGAGCTTTGCCCTGTTTTTTTCTTGCCACATTTGAGTGGATCACTGCAGTTATTAAATTAGTAACATAGTTGTTAAGTGAAACTGGTTTCCCCATTGACTTTGTCAGATTGCAAAAGCTGATCACATGACCTCATGACACTGCAGCCGCCATAAATATAAGTCAATTACCAAGCATCTAATAGTAAAACTCATGATCTTGGGGATGCTATAATGGTCGTAAGTGTGAAAAATGGTCATAAGTTTTTTCAGGGACACTGTAACTTCAAAGGGTCATTAAATGAACTGTTGTAAGTCAAGAACTACCGTACCTGTATTGATATTTTCTGATTTGAGATAGTCCTTTTTCCTAAAGGGTTTACTTTAAACAATATGTCTAGCTATATACTTTACCATGAAAATGGCATTAAAATGTGTATCATAAGGAATGTCTAATACAAGCATACAAAAAAATAAATATATATGAGTTTCTTTGTACCATATTATTTAAGTAAAATTCTACCTCAGGATTTCAGTTTGCAAAAGACTTTAATAAGATAGTGTTATGGTCAAGAGGTCATTGTTGTATGTTTGCTGCCTAGAGGAGACAAACACTTCAGGTTGCCTTTTTAAACAGTAAGCTGACATACCTACCCACAAATGCTAAACTACAATATCCGGGTTGTTATCTGCTGCAGTGTCCCAGCATAACTAATTATAAACAGATTTGCTTGAAAGGCAATATTTGGCCTTTCCTTTAAAAACTGCAAGCCGGCGGATATATTGGAAGGTCATCTAGCAGCAAATAAATGTCATAGTCTGCTATATTCCACTTTCCTCTTGTGGATTGCAAAATATATAAATTGCTTCAAAGGAAATTAGGGAAAGCACTTGCATGTGTAGTACCCATATTAAATCTGTTGCAGAATAATCTTGAAGCTGCCCAACCTTGCATGAATCATGGAAACTATTATCCTATTCCCAATGTTACTAACCCTTTTCCAGAATACACTACAGTACCTTTTCCTCTGCATTTATGGATGTGACTATATTATCAGATACCCTTTTTGACAAATCATGCTCCAGTGCCTCTGAAGAAATCAAAACTTTAGAATTGGTCTTTCTGAAGTGTAGATTTTACAAGAAAGTATGCTCTCAACTAATCTAACCTTGAACAAATAATACTGCTTGCCTATTCTAACCAATGGTATTTAGAATTTTTCTGAACAGAGAAGTACTCTGAAACCACTATATATTTATTAAATTCTATGCCCAAATCACCAGGCTTGCTATGTTTGGACCTAATAATATTAGGTGGTAATCTGTGCTTAACAACTGATAATTGGAAGCAGAATTTTCCTTGCTAAGCAATACTGTTGTAAAGCACAATGTTACATGGCCACATCATTTACCAATGGCAATCCCAGCACCGTCCAGTTGCCACTGCTAAGGAAATCACTGAAAATCCTTAAGCAAGGATCTCATATAATTGAAACTTCCAACTACTTACTGACTTTCCCATTGACTTTGTTTATGGGAAACTGGCAGGAAAGATCAGAAACCGTGATTGTATATTGCGGGGATGTTGTAACACTCAAAAATCTAGATCATTTGCCAAGCACCTGAATTGCGATTATGTGCCTGTGGAGGTACTTTAAGTCATAACTACCACTTGTTCTGCACCGTTTAAGTTTGGATGGTTGCTGAATGAGTGGTTGTTATGTGAGAGCTACTTACATCTATTTAATTAACAAGATTTCCCTATATTCTCTGATTGCATGTGATTATTTTAATTTTTATCAGAATTTAAGACTAATAAAATGTTCACATACTTGTTCAAGCAAAAGGCCCCTATGAACCTTAAGAAAAATATAGCTAATATTATACTATAGCTGTATCTTTGCAATAAAGGCAAAAGGTTCCCTATTGAAATTCAATTAAACAAATCATAAGATTATGTTAATGATCTCTAAAATTATGCTGTTTGTATATACAGGTAATAACTTCCAACATTTTGTTTTCCTTGTGTTTTAATAGCTGCCTTAATCTCTTGTATTTGTTGAACCAAAATCACTTATCCAAATTCTTTCCAGTTCATAAGTAAAACCATTATACTGCACTATGCAGACTTCAGAAGTTATAGGGCAGTGGTGGTGAACCTTTTACTTAGAGTGCCAAAAAGTATGTGCTTTGCGTGTGCCATCCGCACTTGTGCGCGGCTCCTCCACATGCACTGCATGTGCAACCGCACCATCTGTGCATGCATGCAGCTTTTGCACATACAATGCACACATGTTGGTTTCAAAGACCAGCTGGATTTCCTGCTGCAATTGCGCGCATGCACAGTGGACACCTGAAGACCAGCTGAGTCTCTGCAATTGCCCATGCATGCATGCATGGGCAATCACATGTGTATGCTCAGTTGGAGGTAAGTTGGCCAACAGCTTGTGTGCCCAGCAAGATGGTTCTGCGTGTCACCTGTGGCATCTGTGTCATAGGTTAACCATCACGGTTATAGGGCATTCAATCAAGTTTTTGCATTGATGTTTAAAAGATTGTATATACCCAACATTGGAGGGTGAATTCACCTTTATAGTTGATGAAGTATTCTTACCACTAATTTCCTGTGGAATTTTCATCGTCAAAATCCCATCAGTCTCATTTTACTTGAAGAAAAAATGGTAATGATACTTTTAAAATATTGTTTTGTTTTAAGTCTATTTTGGAGATATTTTAAAGATATTTCTAATTTTTAAATGTAAATGGGGCAAGTGTTATACTGCTATTTCAAGGAATTAAAAAATTAAGAAGTACCCATAAACCAATCTTCTCCAAATTGATACCCTCTGGGTATGGATATTACTCTCAACCAAACATACTCATAATCCAATATACATGTAGAATACTAGACTGGAGAACAGAGTTATAAATCATGAAAAAAGTACAATATTGACATAAAAGTTTTTTTCAACAAAACAAGAAAAATGGTTTCCACAATTTTCATAACATTCTGGCTCATGTAGGTTTCCATTGATCTCATTGGTACAGAATTATCTATATCAAATTATTGTGAACCTCATTCTACTCTACTGAATATTTCAAAACAATCTTGTAAATGGATTGGACTAGAAAACCTAAGGTTTGCTATAGCCCTGAAGTTTTAAATATTATTTTATTTATATTCTTGACAACCAATGACTATATATGAAATAATGATTTTCTTCTCAGCATTTCATGTCTATCAGCATATGGCTCTGAAGTTTGCGAAATACTTTGGTTGCCATAGGTGCTGAATTCTGTTTATTCATTCTGAGTCAGATGACACGTTCAGATTACAAACTTCTGTTATCCAATACTAACAATTTCAACACTAATCATGCCACTATACGTCAGCAGTATGTACACAAACAACATATTAGACAAAATTTCATCTGTGCAGCAACCCCAGTCACACAGCTGATAAACTATCATACAATGAGGCTGCCTAAAATTCTATTAAGAACAGGAATGTGCAGTTTGGGTCACATGCATACTTACCTAGAAAAAAAACTCTGCACTGAAACCAGCTGGGTTCACTTCTATAAAAATTTGCACAATATAGAAGTTTTGTCTTTTGTTAAAAATCTCATACGAACGTTAATACAAACTTTTGCAAGCAATAAATGCTAGTAGATTAAATCTGCAAAAATCTGGACAAGCATTAGGTGACAATGAACAGATAAAACATTAACTATTTGGTGCCATCTAGGAATTGTCAGAATTTTTGCAACCCAGACCTAGCAGTATTTACCAAAACTATTGGAAAATACTGTATGTAAAAACTGGCTGTAGGTTTAACCAAAATGAATCCTTCATATTAGAAATATACTTTTCCTCACATGTTTTTAAACTACTGAAGCAAATAAAAAATAAAAAACTTCAGATGCAGCTACTTTTGTATTAAGTTATTTCTCTGTAGAATTCCAAGTGACTGGGATTTGTCTGTAGATTACAAATATGAGTGGAAGAATAAAACTTAGAATATAGGAATATTCAAATATTAATATGAACCTTCAGACTTGATTGTAGGCCATCTTATACATTTTATACGTTTCTAATTTTGCTTATGAAATGTTGAAATTTACATACAAATTAGTTATGAATAAAAATTCATATGCATATAATGCATACTCTAACATACCATATACATGTTTATACATAAATACATTACATATACCTGCTGTACATGCACCTCTATACAACAAAGAAAACAACCTGTATAAAAAAACATCCAAGCCTGTCAAGAAATGCACTTTTTAAACAAGGATTTTTAGAACAAACCTATCACTTGTTAAAAGACTTGTGATTGAATTTAGATGAGCTAGATTCACATGGGTCTGCTGACTAGGCACATCACATGACAAACAAGCTTTCACAACAATTGCTTCTCCCTGGAAATCTGACAAAGCTTTGCTTGTTTTCATATATTTCAGACTCAAGTTGCTAACATGAACGGGGGTGGATTCCAACTCAGTTTTGCTGAACTAAGACATTACTTTTATGGGAGCCATCTGGCAACATCAATTGAGAATTGAGAAGTTTAATCATACACACAATTTATTTTGCATATTTTTCATGGAAATGACTGATTTAACCCTGATGTGGACCTCAAGTGAAAAATGTGGCTTGCTCTCTTTGATGATCAAATGATTGTTTTCTTCACCATGCACGATATTCTTAGAACCCCAAAGTTCAAAAATGTTTTCTACATCGGTCCAATTTTCACTTCTATACAGTGCCAAAGAACCCAAGCCTTGGCTTGCACAATTCTGATCATTGCAGATACACAAGGGCACCTGGGTATTTGACTTATTTTTTGCAAGGCCTTCATGGCTGCTCTACCAAGTACTAGCAGACAACTTATTTCCCAACCGCAGACTTAATGGAAATACTTGGTATTTACCGATTTTATATTTTTAACGGAAATACTTCAAATACGTATCCCCATCACTTGGTATCCAGGCTTTCTATTTTAGCGCATCTTCATAGCAACCCTACCAAGGAAACACAGATTTAAAATAAAAGGGAAGTGCATTCTGAGGGGGGGGGGGAACGGCAGCAAGATTAACATTTGAGCAAAAGCCATTTGGAATTCAATTATACCCCCCGCATAATTGGAGGGAGACACATACGACCCGTCCCATTGAAGTAACCGGCTGCGAGGCGAAGGTACAATCCTGGTATAGGTTCTCGTGCTTCAGCAGGGGGGCTGGACTAGAAGACCTCCAGAGTCCCTTCCAGCTCGTTCATTCTATTCTAACCTAAGGCAGCCGGAAGCCCGTGACATTTACGTACTTTTGAGCAGCTGCACCCAAAGAACTGAGTTCGGGGAACGGGACATTAAGGAGTCCTCGAAGACCTGGGCGTGTTTGGGGGCAGGGACGAAGGGCAGCGCGTGCCGGTGGCGTGAGAACCCAGAAGGCGTCGCCTCACGACAAAAGGCCGGCGAGTGTCGGAGCGAAGGCGGAGCCGACCGCCCCGGCTGCCGGCTTCCACTCCGGAAAGGAGGGGGAAAGTCGTCTCGGTGCCTCCCTCCTTACGATCAGCAACGCCCCCGCGTAGAAAAACCGAGAGGCGAGGGGGACGGCTCTTCCGGCTTCTCAGCCATACTTGTTTCTGACTAATCGGCAAAGCCTCGCCGGGGATTCTTAAAAGTGACGGCAAAGCGAGCGAGGTGTTGGGGGTGCAGCAGTTTCTCCGGAGATGCGCGATCAGCTTAAACTACGAGGCCACCGCTGTAGGAGGCCCTACGGCCTGGCCGTCTCTGTCGCCTTTTTACTGGCCCTGCTGGCCGGCCAGGTAAATAAGCGAGCGGAGAGTGGCGGGAGAAAGGGCGAATCTGGAATGGGCTAACCTTTGGAACCTGTCGGAGGTGGTTTGGGGGGTGGGGGTGGAAAGCCTGTGACACACCAACGCTTTGGCAAAAGGCATGACTCTTTAATGGCTCAGAATATTCCAGGCGTTTTAAGCGTTTGCTTGAAAATAAGTCTTATTGGAGTCGCACCTTTTCCCGGTCTGAACGCGTTTGGTTGGCGGAATCCTTTTCGGAGTGGCAATTCCTGAAGAGGGTTCTTCTGGCTTTAAGAACGGAGCCTCGGCAATGGCACAGAACCGAGAACTGGGCAGATAAATAGAACCTGAATCAAAAGCCAAGGCTTCCATCTTAATTCCGAGGGTTAGGGTTAAACGGAGTGATGCTGTTTTAATTGAGAGTTTTCATTATGGCTGGTTGTAGTGAATTGCAAAAGAGAGGTTGTGAAACGTGTGGAACTTAGCAGTTATATTGAGTTGGATAGCAATTTGAACTGTAGCGATTTGTGGCTCATTGGAGTAGCTTATCATTGTAATTTATTACTTACATAATTCAGTGTACATGGCATAATATGAATTGCAACATTAACTCTCAAGCTTACAGACTAAAACTTACAAAGGAATGCAAGAACAGGAATGCAGTGGAGGATAGAGGAAGGCTAAATGTCCCTGTATCAACTGCATCTGCTTAGAATGCCTTATATATTTATAATAGGGAACAATTAAGGAAAATAGGGAACTTGGATGTGTGTCACAAGGAGGATCTTAGAAATAGTTTCAGTTACAGTACTTTGGATGAAGTGTGGAGGAAGGTTTCCATTATTGCTTGATTTTTTTTGCAGAGATTGTTTACTATTGACAGTTGACTTTTAAAAGTGACAATATTGTCACTTTTAAAAAGTCAATTGTATCCTCTTCCATTTTTAAAAAGAATTGAAATGTTCACAATATGAGATACCTAATCTCGCATAGATATTATTAAAAAGCAGTTTAAGAATGCAACAGATAAATGAATCACTTAATCTTAAATATCCAACTATTTAAGAGCAATATTTTTCCATCACATAAAAATGGGAGGTCATTTGGGGAAAGTAACTTCTAACATGTCATTTTGAAAGGCACCTAAGTAGGAAGGTAGATGGTTTTGTACTTATTTTAAAACCAGTATCAGCTTTACTACACTAGTCTTGGGATGAACTTTCTGTGGTATTCCAATATATTTTACATTTATGAGAATTTAAACACAGTGTATCTTCTGCACTTTGGGTCTAGTTCAGGGGTGGGCAAACTTTTTGACTTGTGGGCCACAATGGTTTCTAAAATTTGACAGAAGGGCCAGGCCAGAATAGGATGCGATGCAATGGCGCCATTTCATGAATCCAAAGTAAGAACTGATTTAATCCAGATTTTAATAA
>JAEANM010008009.1:0-17306 GCA_017656035.1 Myanophis thanlyinensis | reverse complement strand
ATCAAAATCAATGTCAAACTGGCCAAAACACTCAATTTCAGTGGGGGTTGCATATTTTTGAACACAACTGTATATAAATAACAGAGACACTTGAGACATTCCAACAAATCTTTGATGAATTGTAAAACTAACAGCATCAACAATTGCCTATGTGAATGCATCATTTAAAAGAGATCTGAAGAAAAGATAAAAGAAGAGATGAAAAATAACTATGAAGAATCTTCAGGATAACTGAGTGGAAAGATGAAACAAATTAAAAGTGCAAATTTTGTAAAATAATAGTAATAAATATGAAATATTAAATCAAGAGATGAAAATGATACAAATTTGGATTGCTACTGAATTTACTAGAGAAAGAAATCTATTTGAGACCAAACCTATTTGTACTTATAGAACAACTTGATGAAATTAATAAGGTGAACATTCTTGAAGCCTTAATTTTTATTTTTTTTAGGTTTGGAGGAACATTAAAATTTCAAATCAAAGATTAAATAATACCAGAATATTACATAAAATAAAGAAATACAAAACTGATGTTTGATGAGAGAAAAGATAGTAAATAATTTTACGAAACACTGGAGACTTTTTAAAGACTTTTTGCTGAAAATCGATAGAACTGAATGAATGGATTTTAGATTTATCAATTGAAAAGAATTGGATATAAGAAGAAATGAACTTTATAATGTAATTTCAAGGAGGGACAAAAGATATTAAGTCTGTTTGTAAACATCCTTAAAGAAGATTGGAGGTCACTTTCTTAAATACCTTTTTCTTTTTTCTGCATTTTTAATTTTTTCATTATATTTATATCTTCTATTTTTCTTTTTCATCTTAGTCTTATTTTGTATTACATTTTGCTATTGTTAGTCTCTAGTAAACATTATTTTAGATAAACAGTTATGAACATTCAAATAAGCATGCTTACACTAGTAAGGTCATCTGTTAGAATGACTGAAAGGAAGGAGTCCTGCTAACTTCTCTTCCTTCTCCTTAATGAAATTGACCTCCATTCAGAGAAAAGAGATTTCCCAGGACCTAGAATATCCCAAGAATCCTATTGTTTAATGTCAAAGGCTACTAGAGTAGTTGCTTTGCACGATATACCATCCCCTCCATGGGGCCTTGAAGCAGACCATCATTTCCCTTTATGAAGCTCTATGGAAGGAGTACATGGCTAAAGACTAAATCAAAATGAAATGGTCCTTTCAAACTTTGCATAAATCCAGAGTTCATATTTTGTTTCTTAGCTTCACATGTTAGCTTCTGAGGGAAACAAAACATTGGCAATCATAGAACTTTATGTTCCTTACTGTCTCCTCTTCATCATTGCATCATTCGATCTAAATGAGTTTTCAATAATTTATCTGCAATTTTTAAAAAAGCTGGAAGAACAACACAGCACAGTATGTGTTGCATGGAGCTTACTCACCTCATATTCTTCTTTGAATCCATAGCCTTCTGCACATTTCATCTGAGTAATATGTTGCAATAAGTCGGCAACACGAATGGCTGGATGAAGCTGGCCTGTCTGATATGGCACATCTACAGGGTCTCGTTTTTTGTAGGTATGTGATTGGACCAGGCTACTTGTGTCACTTCCGACCGTATGAGTTTCATCTAGGAAAAGAAGATGCAATAAAGTATCGGACTACTTCCAGTTGATATATAAAGTTACTAATACATTTGGTTTTAGCACCCTCATCATCTTTCATTGTCTAGGTGGCTAAATTGTAACTACTGAGTAGTTTATTCATGGAGATATCACAAGGCATTGGGAAGAGACAGAGTTCTATTAGTTTACAATAAAAATGTGTAGATCATATTTTATTATTTTATTTGCTCGTTTACACCTATCAGTAAATTGGGAAATTTATTTTTTTAGGATACTGATTTCTAAATAGTTCAGAAATTTCAGACTGAAACTTCATCAAGTCTTAGTCTAATAAATAATTAAAGACTTCCTGGAGTAGGATACTATTTATTATTTTTCACAATATTTCAGGACTCATGTTAGTGAAAAGCAAAATGTTTAAAAATGCATAAAATGACATGGGTTGTTTAGCAAGAGAAAAATGAAAATGGAGATTGGATACATTAGGAAAGAAAATATATAGAATAACTATGAGGAACCTTTTGATTGAGATAATGCTTGACTGATATTAGCATGCTGCAAATTGAGATAAATATATGACAAGGTCTATCACATCAAGCGTGAAATGTTATATGTCAGCTTACATGCAGGGCAACATACAACATGACCCCTCTGGACTGATCCAAACTGATGTGAAGCAAATCATCTCCCACCCTCCACAGCATTGATGGGGCAATGGGAAACTTACCATTTATTGGCACTTTAAAGAAGATACATATCAGGAAAAAAGAGAAGGAGGAGAAGAAAAAAGGAAACAGGCCATAAGCAACAGTACTACAATAATAATTGCAAGGTATTTTTATGGTTGTAACTTAAGCACCTTCAGTTTAATTTCCTGTCAGACAAACTGAATATTTTATTAACATAAAGGGCTGAACAACCAGAAAAATGTTCTTTTTCTTTTGCTGAATCATGTTGGTGCTTTTAATTTAACGTGACAAGGAAAGAACACCCTCAAGTGAGAATGAAATGTTTTCATTTTTCTCTCATTGTAAAAATTAATCTCCACAAAGCTATTTAATAAAAATTTAAATCAACAAATATATCGCCTTCTAAAACTATGGGTTACTTGTAAATTCTTAAGCGGGGTCATTTTATTACATGGGACTAAAGCAGATTAAATGACAGCCTGTATGTAGTTTGCTGACTGGAACATTAAGGACAAATAGGTGACACAGATTTTTAGAGACTGAACCTTCTATATGAAAAAATACCCACTACTGTTTGTGTACTAATGGTCCCCATAAATTTAATATCATGTTACAAAACAGAGAGACAGACCATGAACCTTTTGGCTGTAAGAGTTGTGTCTGATTTAACATTTTCTAAATGTTGAATGGCTCTTCTAAGAGCTGCAGTTCTAACTCTTCTGACAGTGCCAGAGTGAGAAGTTAATATGAGAACTGAACACCATCACTTAGCATCTCTTTGTGGGTTATCAGTATAAAGCTCCTCTGAATATTCATGAATCAGTATTTGTAGTGATTACTTAGTAAAAACTGATTGATGTGAGTATAATTCCAGCATAGTTGCATAAATGAAGATTTGGTAATGATATTATACTTAATTCTAAATATTAATATAAACTTGGAGCAAATATTTATATGAATAACATAAACCTGGTTTAATGTTATGCTGGCTGAGGGAAAAAAGGAACCAGGCTTGGATCTGCATTCATCTCACCTAGATACTGTCTAACAATTTTGAAAGAGAACTCACTCAATGGAATAACTATTAGCAGAAGCATTTTTAGCATTTCCTTCTATTATGTAAATTGAAATGTTCAGAACTTATTTGTTTTTTATATAGTGTGTCTAAATGTGTTCCTTAACTTTTCTCTAATACCTTGCCTTATATAACTCTCAAAGTTCCCAGTTCAAATATCTGCCATGTGAATCATGGGCCTTATAGCCCAAGGCAGCTTGGGGAAATGGGGAAAAGGCACCAAATTGAGGAAAGTTGATGTGCTTTAGGAATAGCATTTAGATCAGGGGTGGGCAATTACAGCTCCTTCATGGCTGGCTCAGGAATTCTGGGAGTTGAAGTCCACGAGTCATGAAGGAGCCATAATTGCCCACCCCTGATTTAGACAGACCACTCTAGAATGACTAACAAACCAATCAAAACTTTTGGCTGTTTAGTTTAGGCTGTAAATTTTGCAGCTACAAAACCAGAATGACTGTTTGCTGGGCTATGTTGAGAAAAGCACCTGAGAGAAAAGCAATGGGTAGATAGAAGAATGATTTTTTCTTAAAAATCATCCTTTATCCTTCCAGTTTGGAAGTAAAGACTTTGCAAATGAACTTTACAGCACCATATTTGCCCCTGACACGAAATGTTAGAGTTGGATTGGGTTGGATTTTTCTTTTTTCTTGTATGACATTAAATGTTCACAGGGCATATATCTTAGTCCTGACCCATATTCAAAGAATCTTTTAACTCACCAGGGAAAACTAGAGAGGTATGCAGACCTCTGAACACTCACCAGAGTTCACCTAAGAGTGAGATACATTATTTATCTATCTATCTTACATTACTAGATTAAATGGTATATGAAAGGAACAGTTGAAAAACATGATTTTCACTGTTCTTACTTAGTACACTGGATGTTAACCTATAGCTCCACAACAATATAATTTTCAGAGATTTGTTTTAATCCTAACTTCTCTTGTTTTGAACTGGACATATTTGATTTTAATGGCTTTCTCTTTTCTCCATAGCCCATCTTTTCAAAATCAGCTTTTCCTTTGGAATCTGAATTTTGAATGGATTTTAGAAATTGTATAGAATGCATGGAGGAATTGGTGGAAATTCCCCCTTCATTTGTGAATGAAGAAAGAATTTAAGAATCAAATCACTTCCTTTGTTTCCATATTAATACCCTTAGGTCCCAATCACGTTTCAGAAATTCTCCAGCCATTCATAAACTAAAATATTTTTAGAGTCGCCTACAAACTCTAATCTCTTAATTAGTACTACACAAATTTCTGGAGCTTTTAAATGATGTATAGGAACCACATCCCCTGCTCAAGAAAGAGAGAAGGAGAGAGAAGAGTGGATGGGGGAGACCTGAATCAGGATTAAAACTAAGCTTAATGTGAACTGATTTATATATATGGACCCCATACTATGATTACTTCCAAAGTATTGAAGATTTTTTTCCCTTCTATTACATTTAAAATTACTAGGTGATAAGAATATTTTGAAGAGGCTCTGATAGTCTTAAATATTTTTTTTTTGGGGGGGGGAGGAGGGAGGCTGCAAGGTGAATATCCCTGTTCTTAAGATCAGACAGATGATCTACGCTGGATGAAAATCAGAATATAGGCATAAAGAAATAATAATAAAGAAAAGAACACCAACATGACTAAAATAATTTTGGCCTGGTGGGTTGCACTGCTCCCATAAGCAGTTAGTGAATTGTTTAATCCTAACTCTGAATATATAGAATAACAAATGCATTTCATATACATGTGGCAGATTCTCCCAGATTCCGGGGTGGGCCAATCTTATTATCCTAATACAAATACTGATATACAGAGTTCCCTTTAGCTCCTCTTCAACAAAACTGGGATGCATGGCATTAGGATGCATGGTATGAAAGGCGATATACAAGTGTTGTTACAATATGTTGTTGCTGAAATGGCACCTGAATATTACAAGGTGGCTGAGACAAAATAAAAGACAAAAAGACAAAATAAATAAGAAAATAAATAAAGAAAGAAACATAGGGTTTATGAAATTTCAAAATAAAGTGTGTAGAGACTTTATTGTTTTTGTTTTAGGTTATTATATTATAGTTAAGTAGCAGGAGCCACTGCAGGGCTGCAAAATGAGTCAATATAACTTTTGTATTTATGTTGCATAGTCATACAAAGCCTATTACAATTGTTTCTGTTAGAGATCCCTCTATATATTAGAAACATACTTTTTCATAAAGGAGTACATATAGATCTTTGAAATAAGGATCTGATTATCTCATCTGCATGCAGTTGGATGCTACAGTTATCAATTTTCTTTAGAAAGTGCATATTAAAATGAAATTCTAAATTGCATTGCCAATATGTAAAACATACTTGATGGCCTTCTGGTTGCTCAGAAAGTTATCAATTCTTATATCTACTTATTTTTTTTGCAGTATTTCAGAACAAGATAGCAATATGGTAAGAAACTGACCGAAATATCATTAGCCTAGTAACTGATTTCAGTTCAAGTGAAGAATATCTCTGATGAGAAGTTAACCTCTAATAGTGAGGTTTCAAGCTGAATTGTTTCACAAAGCCGTGTTTCAAATATGGAATGCCTATTTTGAGTATGAAATGGGTGTCCAGACATGGTCTTCCAAAAATGCTTGAAAGGCCAGTTCCACCCCTGAAGTGCTATGATTTGAAGACATATTGCACTCTTCTGTATTATCTGATTTTTAATTTACATCTGAGACATCCCATATTAAATGAACATAAAAAAATATTTCACATCTATAATTTAATGACAACGAAAAGCAGTTTGTTTACCTTGGCCTGATATTGCAGTCACTTAGTTTCCATGAAAAACACTATCCAAGAATTGCTACTTCAAACAGATGTGTAATTATAGTCAAGTTCTTGCACAGGAAAAACTGCATGTTAATAACCATTTTAATGTAACAGAAGGGAAAATCATTAAATAAGGAGAAGTGATTTAAATCTGATTTAAATTTAATTCATTCCCCCCCCCCTTATTTTTTTAAATGGGTCATCTAGCGATCTTTTCAAGAACTGAATGGAGTTTCTTTGGTTTGAAAAAGCTTGCTTTATTATGAGTTAAGCATAAAACATTTCTCTCAGTACCTCTTTTGTGACTTAAGACCCCCCCCATCAGACAATTTTCAACACAAACCAAGACTTTCATTTAATTGGTAGTCATCTGATAAAACTATGACTTGCTGGGAATGCATACAAATATTGAAACTTCTTGCAAAAGGAGAAAAAGAGGTACTCTCTTTCCAGGTCTTGTGCGTAAGTATTCACCTAACAATAAATCCTAGTTTGGTATTAGGCATGTAAAATAAGCCATAAAGAGTTTAGAGTTTGGAGGTATAATTAATGCATATAAATAAGTGATATACTGTAGTTCTTTGGTATTATAATTGATTATTATTTTTAGGCATTTAGAAGTGTCTTAGTTTGGAAACTGAAATAATTCTAAAAGGAAACACCAAAAGTTTCTTATTTTTTTTTGTATATTTTAAAAAAATATACAAAAGAGTTCTTGAAAAACACTTCATTAATTAGTGCTTCATGCACTTTTGTTACAGTGTTTGCTTAGTAATTTTCTCTTTTCCATTAGTGAAAAAGTAGTTTCTAACAACTGTAAGATACAGCCAAAGATACAAAGACAATAAAGTATATTAGAATCTTCTATCAAAATCTTATTATTTATTCAGAAGGGGAACTTCAGATTTTACATATGTACATCACCTTTCTGCTTTTAATGAAGCAGCCTATCTTGTTTTAATACTTCTGTGTGAGCCTGAAAAAACTTGAACCTGCTTTAAAATTTTTATACTTTTTAAGCAGAGCTACCCTTTTTTCAGGCTTATGCTGAAAGTTGAAAAGTATGTATGTTTTTGAATGACTAAGAGTGAGATGCTGTTTTTTGTGCTAATTAAGAAGCAAACAGAGTTATATGGTTAACAGTGACAGGCTCTTTTTGTTTATTGGAAATGTCATAACATTTACAACTTGCTACAGAAAAGCTAAGTGTGATGATCTCAGATGCTTAAAAAATCACTGTAAATTTCATTTGCATACTATTGTGATGATTTGCTGGTGTCTTACCAGTAATTTATAAAAAACTATTTTCTTTAGATAACAGTTATACTTATCTTTGCTAATTACAATTAGATTACAACATTTCTTATATTTTTAAGAGATGAGGAGAAGGAAATCACAGGTTGAGTCAAGCACAATGAATTTCCTTTGCCTTTTTTATGACAAAACAAAAGAAAATTACTTTTGACTTCAGTAGTTTAAAAACAATTTAAGATATGATTTGACAGATTCCTGTACCAGCGTTTTTAAGGCCAAAACATTTCTGCTGGATGGATGTGTTTTAAATCTGCTTTCTTTTTTTTAAAGCCCATGTATACAATAGTTTATAGTAGAATCAACACATACTACATGACAAAATTATGTACCAATAAGGACAAGGAAAAAAGCAGCAGCAATTTAAATACTGGAATGAAATTCTTATTACATGTTATTGTATTGTTTTGCTTGGTTTAGATTAAGATTAGTATAGTAGTACAAAGCACAGCCCATTTTTGTTATTATTTGATGTGCAGTAGCATTTCATGCTATTTTTGTTATTTTAGCATGGTTAACTTATTTCCCTTCATTCTCTTTTTACTGGACAATCAGTAGTTTTCAACTTCCTAAAAGAAAGGTAAAAATATGCTACTTGTTTCAGAATTCTAGTACAGTATTTCCATTTGTATGGGACGTGGTACATTATATGTTATTATTATTCTGATAATCCCATTTATTTGTGATCAACAAATAAAAAATAAAGTGGAAAATATTTACTATGCTATAGTTTCATAAATCATATTTAACACTAATTTATTTATATACTACATTAAAATTAAACTGAATTTTTGACTGCCATACTTGCATTATTCATTACTCATTACTTTATAAATATGACCAATAATTAAAAATCTATTAAATCACCTATGATAATAAAATCCTAGTGAGATAACTGGTACTTGAATGTTAAATGCAGAATAGTTTGCACATTTTGAGTAGAATATTATACTTGTTTAACTACAATGTTTCACTACCTAGGTTGAACTTGTATTGTTTCTGCAACAGACATTGATAAAGGGAAATGTTCTCACCTAAAATTGCAGTTGGCACAAATGGATCTGTCATACATCATAAGCAGGTCAATGCAGAGAAGGTAAAAAGAGAAAGAAAAGTAAATAACGAGCAAATGTTCCAATTTTCCTTTTGCTCAGAAAGCCATAAGTTATAAGCAATAGAACTTTTACACTTTGAAAGTATTTTTGGAGAAGTGTGGTTGCAATTTCTCTATTTGTTAAAGCAGCCTAACTTTTTCAGGGTTCTCCATAAAGAAAAGAAGAAAACAAGTTGGCTGCTTTAAAAGTCACCCTGGTTTAATAAGTGGATTCCTTAAAGGAATCTTTTGGAGGCTCATTCAGAAGCATGAAAAAGCCATATTGCTTTAATGATTTAGAACAGTTTTCAAGCCAAGTCTGCAGCATTTCTTTAGAGTCACTTTTCAAAGTGTGAAAAACTCTAATAAGAAAGTTGTTATTTCATGCAAATGGTATTTAGCTCTTTTAAAAGGATTTTATATATATTGGCAATCATAAGAATATACTGTAATGTTCATATATGTGTTTAAACTTTGGTCATGTTCAGTATTTCAGTCTGTATTTAAAACACTGATAGTGGAGATATGATGGCTAGGTGTGTACATAAGAGATACTCTCAAGCTTCTTATTCTCTGTGGTAGCCATTACCCTGCTAGGCTTCAAGGAAGTGAGTATTCTTCTGATTTTCTCTCTATAACTGGCTAGGGGATTCTGAGAGTTGAAGTCCACACATGTTAAAGTAACCAAGTTGAGAAACAGTGCTCTATAGAACTTTGCCTGAATTAGGGAAACAGCTCACAGTTTCTAAGAGATTATTATAAACGCAAACTATTTACAGTATTTAAATACCAATGAAATATTTGGTTACCTGGATAATATGAATTGGGAACAGTTGTACTCAGGGTGTTCGTTTTCATTGTAAATGAAGATGGCGATGATACAGCTGGAAAGAGAACACTATGCAGTAAATCTAAACAAAAGTATTAGCAAACAATAGCTTATTTGTATCACACCCCAAGATGATGAATCTTGTTAAATCTGATAAGCAAAACGATATTGTGGAAAAATGTTAGGTGAAAAATTAGCAACAGTGTTTCTATAATTTGGCATTATTTAAATGTTTTTTGTTTTCTTAGATAGATATTGTGTTTCTTTCAATTTTTTTCATGCTTTGTCAGGTGCTTTCTACAATTAGGAACTCTATGATGGAGTTTTGTATATATATTTTGCTACACCTATCATCTATCATAAAATGGAGATGCAGTATGGATTTCTCCCCAGTGATACTGGAAGGAACAGTGTAGGAAAAGATCACAAGCTACTAAAGGCAACTTTGGGAAAAATTTAATCCAAAAATGCTTTAAATTAGGCTACAATCTTATGCCCATTAACTGAATTGAACTGAATTAAAGGACTCTTAAAATGAATCCTTTTTTGGAAATGTGTGGCTGTTATGAAAAGATTTCTGCTGTAGCCATATGATCCAAGAAAAAGAGGGGTTTTCTTTAATTAGTTGCAAATGAGTGTTGTATCCATGCACCTGTGTGTTCCAAAGCATCTTTTCACAATTTAATATAAAGCATTTCACGGTCTTAACAGACACTTTTGAATCCTCTTCTGTGAAACTATTGCACTAAGGTTTATATGTCTCAAAGGTGCATTTTTCAAGAAGCAACTGGACTTTCTGGTTTTTCTTTGAAGATGTTTCGCTTCTTATCCAAGAAGCTTCTTCAGCTTCAGCTGAATGAAGTTGGATGAGAAGCGAAATGTCTTCAAAAAAACCCAGAAAGTCCAGTTGCCTCTTGAAAAATGCACCTTTGGGACAACCATGACCTGGATGACTGAGAATCTGCATAGACATATAGTTTATATGCATTTTATATTTTCACTCATGGATGAATTTTTCCTTTAAAAAAATTAGTAGTAAAAATACTTTTTTATCGCTTATGTCACATTCTAAAAGTAGCATAGCAACTAAAAGAGTTCACAGGAGGACTCTAATTCATTTCCTGGCATCTTCTGTTCCATAGATTTCAAATAGCAAAGCTGAGATCTGTTTAAAGATTACTGTGCCTGAGACCTGGGAAAACTGCTGTCAGAGAAAATACATCAGCTTTACCTTAACACGTACTCTTGATGAGTTGGGGAGACATTACTCAGAATCCTATGGAAATTGCAGTCTCTTACATCTTGGGATTGTACTATATTGGGAATGTTTGAAATAGTCCATTCTGGCAAGATAGAGAAATTATCTGATCTTGGCTAGGGCAGCTTCCTATATTCATAGCTTTAATTTTTCTGAGCCAAAATATTAAAGCAGTATGGAATCTCATCTTAAATACCATTGTAATGTTAGAAACCTGGATCAATCTGGCTCGAAAACAAATATCAATTTACTGATTTCTCTTATGGTAGGAACTCTGAAATTTGTTAGTTGTAATTAAAGAGCCACAATTCGCACATATTATGATATTTATTAAAAATGGTCACCAAAATATGGAGAATATCAGGCAGCATTGTATAATAAATGAGGGAAACTGAATGTAACACATGCTGCACTAACATCAGTGAGTGGCTTTTATCTGGAAGCAAGGGAAAGGCAAAAATACAAAATTTTCTTTTATCAAAAATTCAATTCCATCTTCTTGCTATATGATATGAAATGTTGCACGGGTGAGATCTTGGATCCCATGGTTTGAGTAACAAGCATTTAAGAGCCTTTCACACTTCCCTTTGCTATTTGCTCTGCAGAAATTAAAATGACTTCCACTTACATCTCCCATTTAGATTGTGTGTATCCATGAAAGAGAAAGCTTCATCACAGTTGGTACCTTGTTCAGCATAGCTTTTATCCATTGAGTTCACCATCACTGTCATTTCCTGCCGTGTGTTACTTAATGTCTCCTTTCGCTTTTTGGCCAGTTTTCTTAAGAAAGAAACATTAAGGAAAGGAGATGATGCTTCAATAAGCAAGCATAAATTCATTATTTTTTATTTCATATAATTTATAAATTCATTTCTGCTAAAAAGAACTCCCCCAGACACAAACACACCCACCCACCCACCCACCCCAGCATGACATTTAATCAGCTACAACCTTTGCACTGTGAATTAATGAGAAAAGGCAATACATACAATTAGAGTAATAAAATATACAATTAGACTTAAGATATACTATATAGAGATGAAGAAAAAAGAAGTGGATTATGGATGTCTGAGCACAAGGTACATCCTTAGGATACTAGGCTGTCTTTGTGTTATTGACTCCTGGATTGGAAAACCTGTTTGGTTTGCCAACCTGCCTTTGAAGGGCCAGCCATTCTAGGAAAGTCCTGATTTGGTAGGACAGCTGTAACAGTGGACAATTGGATCCAGACTTTGGCTGAGTGTAAGCTGTAGGACAACACGTAGTCCTCAACTTATGACCACAATTGAGCCCAAAATTTCTGTTGCTAAGTAAGAAATTTGTTAAGTGAGTTTTGCCTCATTTTACAACTTTTCTTGCCACATTTGTTAAGTGAATCACTGCACTTATTAAATTAGTAACACCGTTGTTAAGCAAATTTGGCTTTCCCATAGACTTTGCTTGTCAGAATGTAACAAAAAGTTATGTGACCCAGGACAAGTTTCATAAATATGAACCAGTTGTCAAGCATCCACATGTAAATCACATGACCATGAAGATGCTGCAATGGTCGTAAGTATGAAAAATGGTCATGTCACTTTTTTCAGTGCCCTTGTAACTTTGAACAGTCACTGAATGAACTGTTGTAAGTTGAAGACTACCTGTATTTCAAAGACCTGAGCATCTGATTTTGGTATGACTCCTTGAGAGGCATTGCGATCAATAGAATCTATTTTCTGATTTATTTAATTCAATTTTTTGGCTGGATGAAGCAGAAGTGTGTAAACTGATTATCAGCTTCCCTCGGCCTACAAACATCAGGTGTTATTAAACACTACATTCACAAGACAGGAGGTATGAAACGTAAGGCTAAAGCCATCACATCCTAGGACATAGATACTAGATACATCAATAACTGATAACCATTCAGCTTCATTAAGTACAGGACAAAAACCCATTGAAATATAAAAAAGCAGGAAAAAGAAACAGTGGGTTTGAACAGTTGTTGGTATCAGAGGCAAACTGTACTCTCACAACTGTCTGAGGATAGTTAATGTTCAATAGGCTTAGTTCTAAAATTTCTTATCTAGTTGTGCCATATTATGTATCTGAGAGACAAGTTTGAGTCTAGTAGCCAAGTTAAGCTGTGTGAAGCTGAGGGGCTAAGATTTATTGCTGAACCCTGCTTTGGTAGACTGACAACTAAGGCTGCCAAGATGAGAAAAATCTGTTCAGTTATATTAAGAAAATAACTCTGGAACTAAAACAGAAAAAAACCCTCATAAAGCTATATAAAATCCTTACTAACAGTCTGAAAATATTTAACACTCAAGTCAGTTTTTTCTCCTTCTACCATATTAAAATTATGATTTTGTGGAGGAGTTTCTGAAAAGTAAAGATTCTTCAATGCTCTGAAGTACCTTGGAGCTGAAAGTTTATTTATTTGTAAGATTTATATATCATGTCAGTCTGATCAGCTTTTAATGGTATATTTCAGAGCACCAGTAACAATGGGTAGAATGAAGTTTTACTGAACAAGATGACAGTGCTTCAGGGGAAGACTCTGAGAACTATCAATCAAATGGTATTATACAGATATGTTTGCACAGTTGATAAAGTGAATTTCTCTACCTTTCTTACATGGGAAACAGCACTATACATTAGAAGCAGAAATAATGATAATCATTACTTTGGATGATTTTGTGAGAGGTTTGGATTCATTCATGGAGGACGGATCTATCAAGTGTTCTCATTCAAGGCTGAATGTCACCTTGATGGGGACAATATATATACAAGGGAACAACTGTTGGAAAGCAATCAATTAGAATGCCAGGAAGTCTGATGGCCACTTTGAGAGTCATAATACTGGATTAAGATAGTCTTCAGCTTGATCCAGCCTGTGTTTTTCAGGTCATACTTCCTGTTATCTGAGGTGGAGATTTTCTCACCATCTTCTCTGACCCTTTTAACTGAAGGTTCTATAATCCAAATATGTTCTCCACCCAAAGCATATATTGTATTTAAGCTGTAGGTTACTTTTCTCAGCTATGATCCATTGCTCATAAATCGATTTTCCACTTTCTATATTATAAATTTCTGCCTGGCAGTAAAATATTCCTCATGTGTCTGCTCAAATATTTCAAGTATGGGTTAAGAGTTGTGGCTTAGTAATTACAGCTAGAATGAAACTCCCTTGTTGTGGCCTTAGTAATTATAGTGAGAATGGAACTTCCACTTTTGCGTGAATATATAAAGCAGGATTTAGAATTGCAACTATTATTTCTTTTCTTCCTTAATGATCATATAATTTTCTTTGGAAAGTTTGAATGTAGGAACAGATGCAAATAAACAAGTTTAGTATATATCAGCAGGATGTCTGATGCATGTCAGTATACTGACTATCTTTAAACCACTGTCAGATCAAAAGTGGGGACCACTGACCCAATTTTTTTCCCCACTCCACACATTCACCGAATGTGGAAAGGAGTTTATTGTCTGTATTATTATGAAACTGAAAAACTAATAACAATCCCCCAATATTCCATGTTCTTTCAGAGTTCTCTATCTATTATGTTTTGACCTTTCAAAGATGCTTCTCTCAAAAGGCCCTGGTCATTTTTAGTATGAAGCTTCATATAGTTCAAGATAGCTTATTATATTGCACCACCTCTATAGTCAGAGTATATCAAAGATGACAAAAATAATATAAGGTTTCAGGGTCATATAAATGACAAGACCAATTACTAGACAGTTAAAACTAATTTTTTTTAATCATTTTGACATCTAAATCTGCTATTCTTGTTTAAAACAACACAAAAATCACGACAGGTAATTTTTATGTATTATATATAAATTTTTAAAAACACGTTCTCATCAAATACAAAAAGTGCAGAATGGTTGAGCTGAAAACACCTTGAAATATTTCAACCTTTTAGAAAGTACAAAAATATGCGTGTTGCTTTAAAAGTCAGGGAACTATGGGTTGGGTTGTGATTTTGCATTTGTTGTTATTTGAATTTACTTCAACTCTTTACTCAAGTGACTTATGACTCATCCAATTTATAAGTAAACATAAATTTAATCCCTGCAACACAGGTACTTTCAGCTGCCCTTTCAAAGGGCTTGTTCCAGGTTAAGATATAATTTGGTCAGAAACTGAATCTGGTGGTATAATCATATACATGAAAGCATTAATTTGAATGATACTAGTTTACTTTTCAACTGTATGATGATGTAAGACTATTAAATTTACTCTCTCTATTTTATCTGCTACTTAATTAAGATTCATAACAGGTTTATATATCACCAGAATAATACCTACAGCTGCTCTATGAGCTCATAACATTTAATTCCAAGTTATAAGTCAGTAAGCACGCTCTAGATGATGATGCACCATAGAAATAAAAAAATAAAAATCTAACATAAAAAAGAAGAAAATATTATTTCAACAATAATGTATTTTTCCTATTAGAGAGAAGAATTTCTCCCCTTATTTAAAAATCTTATCTAATATTTGATAAGGTTTCCATTTTGTATTTTTGGGATATCACAAGAGCATAGTAAATAGTGAATATATGGGCAACACTGAGGTTGACTTTGGGACTACCAAGTTAATATATGACAACTGATAATACAGACATGATATTTTTCAACTGGTTTTCCATATAGACATATTCTAGTAACGTCAACTTGAGACTAATTATCATTTGAGGAAGGAAAATACTAATAATTAAAAAGTACCCTTCATATTCAAGTCAAGCTTTTAGTTGCAGAGCATGAAACATGAATGGACTAATGAGCTGCCAATGTCAATTCCTTTTAAAACTTCCATAAAGTTAAATAGTAGATCTTTTAAAGCTAATTGAAATAAAGCCAGGAGGGTTTTAATATAAAAGACCAAAAACCCATTGAAAATCCTCATTTCAATCAAGAACTCAAGACACTGTAACACGTATTGCGATAACATTTCAGTACTCAGGATTAGAGTACAGGCAATCCTTGATTATGACAGCAGTTGGAACCAGGACTGCTGTTGCTAAGTGATGCAGGCATAAAAAGCAATGACATGTGACTGCATCACTTAGTGATAGCAATCCAGGCAGTCCCAGATGCCAAGACATGCAGGTCATTAAGTGGGAAGCAGCAGGAGTTCTAAGGAAGGAACAAGGATGCTGTAGGGGGAAGGCAAAGGCCTTCCTAGTACAGGCTGTGCACAAGTTGGACAAGGGGTGTGTGTACTGCAGTATGGCACAAGCAGGGGAAGGGTACATAAGGAAGTATGACTTGTGTGTGACCATAACAAGGCTCGGGAAGGAGGGTGAAGGATGTATGAGAGTACAGAGAGCTCTGGTAAGGAAGGTACATGGTGTGTATGAAGGTAGGGAGACTGCAGGCAGATGTGATGTATGTGTGAGTGGAGGAAGGCTTGGAAAGTGTGGGATGCATGCAGACAGATGGATGCCCAGGAAGGGGTGTGCGCAGTATGTGTGAATGCACAGAGGCATGGGAAAGGGAGTGCAAAGAGCATGTAAGCAGGTTATGTACGAATGAAGAGGAAAAGGAGGGCATGGTGAGTTCAAATGGGCACGAGCAAAGAAAGGAATGGGAGAGGCTTACCCGAATGAGTTGAGATCTTACCTCCCAAATTCCCAATTGAAATTGCTTGTGGGAAGCCAGGAGGGAAGATCACAAATGGTAATCATGTGACCATGGGACACTGCAGATGGTTGTAAGTGTGGTTGGTTACCAGTGTCCAAATTTTGTTCACATGACAACAGGGGCACCCTGTAATAGCCAGAACTTTAAAGACCTGTTGCGAGTCCCTTCTTCGGCATCATCTTTGAATATTGTTGAACAAATCATTGTAATTTGAGAATTATCTGTAATATCTCTTAAAGCATCACCACAACTAAATATTTTCATGTTAGATTAACTTTCCAATAGATGGCATTTAAAAATAAACATTTCCAAAGTGTGGGTCTCTATCTTGGTGCTGATTTTTGATCTAATCAGGAAGAAAGAGGAAAAAGTTCCTCTGAAGCCTTAAAAAAATGTGTTTGTCCATGTGTAAAGTAACAAAACCAAAACAAAAAATATGCTGCCAAAAATACACTGGAAAAAAGTGCCTATCCCCCAGATACAGTAGATTTGACAGACAAATTTTGTTAGCAAACTAATTGCTAATCAGCTTCAAGTTAGTTTCACAATCACTGTTAAAAGCCAGCTAGTTTGATTTTCGCAGCTTATTAGGGCTGCCTAGCTCTTCATATCTAATTTCAAAAGTCTGCTTTACAATGAAATATAACACTGCCTGAAACAGCCATTTTCAAATTACTTTGGAGGGATCGGGAAAGGAAACAGCCCTATGTGGAAGTTCTCTGATACAAATAAATATAAATGCATTACATGTTATCAATTAGTTAATTGTACAAATGCTGTGTAACAAATAGTTTTTTGGGGGGCAGCTACAGAGTAGTATTCGCTCATTTATAAGTATTGAACTAAGTACCAAATTAAAGGAGATTGATTACTAAATAAGGTTTGGAATAGACAGTTTTCAAAGAAGAACAATATTATTTTGCTACGACATCGGTTTTGAAAGTACCACAGTATTTTTTTAATATTCATATTTTAAAATTAATTTTAAAATA
>JAEANM010008008.1:0-17306 GCA_017656035.1 Myanophis thanlyinensis | reverse complement strand
GCATAAGCATTTCACTGCATATCGTACCCATGTATGATTGTGTATGTGACCAATAAAATTTGGAATTGGAATTGGAAGCTGACTGGCGGCAGTCATGCATCTCCATCTCCCAGTTGCATGGGCATCTGCTTGTCCAGTCAGTCACTCATCCCACTTCCCAATGTTCCCAGAAATGCCTCCCTTTCAACCATTGAGCTCCAAAAACACCTGATGCCCCACATCGCCCCTTTCTGATGACCCTCTGGCTCATTCTCATCGAAATAGTTATCTGGCAGAGCCATCATTCTTTGATAGGTTGGATATTCCTAGATTATATGATATAGCCTCCAGACCCTTTAGCAATAGCAATAGCACTTAGACTTATATACCGCTTTATAGTGCTTTACAGCCCTTTCTAAGCGGTTTACAGAGTCAGCATATTGCACCCAACAGTTTGGGTCCTCTTTTGAGCCTTGTGGGATTTGAACTGCCAAATGCAGGTAGCCGAAGTCAGCATAAGTAACCTGCAATATTGCACTCTAACCACTGTGCCACCAAGGCTCTCTATCATCTTTGTTGCTGTTCTCTGCACACTTTCAAGGTCTCAGCATCTTTTTTTGTGTACTGATTATCAGAACTACACCTAGTATTCTAAGTATAGCCTCACTAGTGTGCTATAACTATCACTTCTTATGGACGATGCTACAGACAAGTCACTCCTAGCTACTTGTTCTGACCCAGCTCCCAAAACATGACAAATCCTCTGAAGTGAACTCAAAAATTCCTTTAATAGGAGTGCCGGCAGCCCCAGAAAAAAAGTTTCTCTCTCAATGCAGGCTAACAAGGCCATTCAGCCTGAAGATGAGTAATTGTCTGCCACATGTATTCATCTCCATCCCCTGCCTTTTATCCCCAGAGCTAGGGAAGGATTTCGTTAGAGCAGTGGTTCTTCCTTCCCTTCAGCCCACCGATTTCCACTGTTCTCCTCTTCTCTGCCTTCTGCATATCCGCACATCAGGCACTGGACCTAGCTGTTCTTCCTCTTCCTCATCAGCCACCTCCAGACCTGGGGGCTGTTGACGCTCCATCTGAGGACTGACGGACAGCCCAGGCTCCATCTCTGTCTCTGTCTGTCTCTCTGTCTCTGTCTCTGTCTCTCTCTCTCTGTGCCAACTCCATTTCTTCTTCCCTCTCAGAGCTCTCAGGTTGCCTTGCTGCTAATCCTGACTCCCACACTATTCTGATTTGGCTGCTGGAGGGGCTGGCAGCTGACAGGCCACAACACTACTACTAATTAATGTTCATTTTATCTGTGATTAAAAACTGTACAATAGTGCATGTCACTTCTTGGCATAAAAAGTCACGATCACTGAGTAACACCAGTATCGCTCATTTAGTCTTTTTTTCTGAAAAACCATTAGGATGACTACATTTGTAGAATTTGTAAGTCATTTTGTTTTAGTTTCAAACTTTAAACATTTATAAAACAGATCTTATCTAGCAAATTTAAAAACTTTAAAGTCACAAGTTTAAAAACTTAAAAGAGCAGGTAAGATGCATGATTTACAAAGAATAAGTGTCAACCAGTAAAATAGCAGAAATAAGATTTATTAAAAATATATTGGCAAGGTTGGAACCAGTTTAGTGTAATGAATAAAATATCAGGCTAGATACCAGGAGACCCTGAGTTCTGGTCCCCTCTGGATATGAAGCCAGCTGGCTGAGTTTGAGCCAGTCACTTTATTTCAGCTATAGGAAGAGACAGACATACTGTTTCTTGGAAAACCTTGCCAAGAAAACTGTATGGGCTTATCTAGGCAATTTTGAAGAATCAGACATATTGCTGTAATTCACGTTTGCCTTACAAGGGACAATGTTGCAGATTTAGATTGTTGGTATTATGGCAAGTGATGATCGGAACTGGGCCTAGAATCACAATGAAAACCATTGAAGAAATTTGTTTATCAGTGCAACTTAAATAAGTATCTCTATGTTATATCTTGACAAGCTTATGCTCTACAGTTACCGTGAAACCATAAACTGTTTTAGAAAAAAAGTAATCATTAGAGAAGGCTACTTACTCACAAGAGATACACACCCTTTAACATGTGGGAAATAGACAATGTCTCCTAACGTTACTGTGTGAATTTTAATTAGTTCTTTTTGGAACTGCTAATTATGACATGATACATAAAGATGTTGTTTTCTGTCTATCTTATGCAGTTGCAACTATGGAAGGACCTGGAAAATCATCTTCATATCCACAAAATGTAAGTTTTCATTGAGTTTGACAATATGGTACATCACTTAGGATGGAAAATAAATGCACATAAAATAAATAACAATCAGTGAATTATTTACTGCATTATAATGCAAAGAGAATCATGTCACTGTTTAAAGAAATTAAAATTCTATATATAATGAATATTCTGAAATGTGTACTTACTTTGTATATTACTCTATATGTAAAGCTTTGCAGCAAGTTTGTCTTTAATCTTTTTTCTTCTTGTGCTGTTACATATTCTTTTTTTTTTCTTTTGATCTACAACTGTGAATGCAATTTTTATCAGTATCGAATACCAAAGAAAGGATCAAACACAGAGCCGGATGATGAGCATATTCAATCTCCATTGTCAAGATTTGAAGAAATTCACCGATGGCAAAATTCATTTCAAGGGGTAAATAATAGCCTTTTCCTTTTCCACTGTTTTGAAAATTAAACCTGGAACTTAAATTCTTTTCAGGTTTTAGAACTGAATTTAACTTCATAGTTCTAGAACAGCATATCCAAGTAAATGCCCTTCAATCCTCATAATTGTCATTATAGCCAGTGTGAATATTCACAGGAAACAGGTTGTCAATCCTTCAACTTTTATTCTTTAGGAATATAATAGAACAAATTTTGTTTTGTCTCTCTGCTGTTTAACTATCTACATCTGCTGGTTGAGTTCATCTGGTATTTTCAGCTGGGCCTGATCAGTGTAGAGATGGTCCTTGGTTAACAATCACTCATTCAAAGACTGTTTGAACTTGTGCAGAGCTGAATTAACTGTACTTATGACCAATTCTTGAGGTTCCAGATGCTGCAGTACCTTCACAGTCACATGATCACAATCCAGGCTTTCAGCTATGGGACTAGGTTTTCCACCATTCCAATGTCTCATAATCACATATTACAATTTGTGACCTTCCCTGTCAAAAAAGTCAAAGGAGAAGCCAGTAGAAAAGTTGTGGTCATGTGAGGTACTTACTTAATGGACCGCATGGTCCCACAAATGGGGACTGCCAGACTTGCTGTTGCTAAGCAGTGTTATAATGTGATGTCATACTTTCTAACTGCATCAGTTAGTGATGGAAATTCCAGTTCCAATTACTGTCATTAAACAAGGACTGCCTGTACTTATTAAACTCACTATCTGTCTATTCAACTGATACCAAGAAAGTTAAGAAAATCCTGAATACCAATGCAGACAAAACCTAGCTTCTAATCCATTGAATGGTATACCATTCCTGGAAAGATTAAATAAAATGTTAACACATCGTCTCCTCCTCTTAACTGATGTAGAGTACAACCTATAGGTGAAATGCACTGAATATCAGCAAGTCCATCTGACTACAACAATGCTTCTCCATACCCCACAGCAGAATACTCAGCAACCTATTTTGATCATGCCCATATGCATTTAATTTCTATTGTGCATTGCTTTTCATTAGATCTTAACATCAGTTCATTATATTAAGATGGATTTGGAGAGAATTCTGAGAGTGACAGATGTATCTATTTTGATTTTGATTGACTGTGATACTTTAAGCACTCTGTTAGAAGAGGAATGTCTATATTTAATTTGAATTTGACAACTTTGTCTATCTCTACAGATAGTCCCTAAGAATTAGTAATTTGCCAGTTTTATTTTTAATAATTGGTTGTCTTTAATTGTAAGCAAAATTCTATCAGCTTAAATGGAGCTTAGGAGGATTCACTTAGAACAAGTTGTTAATTATTAGAGAAATCCTTGAGTAAAACTGAATAAGGGCGTATCGTTTTGCAAAAAAAGTTACCACTGAACTTGTACTGCTTGCTTGTTGATGGATATTCACTTTGCATTTGGATTTGATTCTACTACTGTAATTCAGACTTCCTGATTTCATTGGGGAATGAAAATATCAAATTCAGATTTTATAGTCAGTCAACCAATCAATCAGAATACAGTTGGAAGGGACATTGGAGGTCTTCAAGTCCAACCTGCTGCTCAAGCAAGAGATCTCATACCATTTCAGAGAAGTAACTGTGCAATCACTTCTTAAAAACCTCCAGTGATGGAGCCCCCACAACTTCTGAAGACAAGCCATTCCACTGGTTAATTGTCCTCACTGTTAGGAAGTTTTTCATCCATTCCTTTGGAAAATCCTTTGCAAATTATAGTTGTACAATCTAATTACTCAGCACTGTGTTTATTAGACAAAAAAAATGTTATATATCAATTTATGTTACATGTTTGGTGATTTTTCAAAACGTATCGTGTGCTCAGTTTTCCTTAAAATATTTTTATATTTTTTGAAACATCTCTTACCATCCCTATTTCAGTGGGCATCTGGATCAAAGAATAAAAGGATTCAGTCAAACTGGAAGAGGAAAAGCATTGGTGATGAAAGATCAGTATTGGGGTGAGCAGATGATGTTTCATAAATCCATGACACAAATCTATTATTGTACATTCTCATGAATAAGCCCATCTGCAGATAATCTGATCCTCAAATTTTTAATGAAAATAATGTGAAAATGTGCTACTGATGATAAGGTAAACCAGACCTTAAAATTTTCATGTGTTTTAATTTTCACAGTTGGCTTATCCATGAATTAGTTTAGTCCGTGAGATGAGCCAGCTGCCTATGGATGAATTTATTCACAAGTACATAGAGGTACTTTAAAAAGTATTACCTTATATACTCACATATAATCCATTTGAGGATAAGCGAAAACCAATTTTGGGGGTGTGTTTTACAACTAAAATTCTCAGATTGTCCTCCAGTATGTTGTACATTACTTCCAGAGGATAAAACTATGAAGTATTGATGCCTTGTTTGTAATATTATAAAAAAGTAACTGTCACTGACAAAAATGGATTAACATTCTGTTTTCTCTCACATCTAAAAAAAAAGGTTGGTTAAACAATGCCTGATATGACATGTATGCATCGTCTGAAAAAAAAAATTTTTCTGAGCGGATTAATATTGAAGTATACTGTAAACTATAGTTTTATTGGATTAAAATATGTATCAGATTGCAACTTGAATCAGCTGTATATATGTCTATTTAGACAATTGTTCTATTAGTTTACCTGCTTCCTACTAAATTTATACTACTATGAAGTCTAACCTTGTGGCGAGTTAGACGGCAAATAAATTTAATAAATAAATAAAGCATTTTGTTTTTATCTATACTGAAGTGAAGTACAAGATTACTAAAACAGATACTGAAATCAGTGATAGACAAAGCAGTATATTAAAATCATGTTTAGTGTTTAGCACCTGCCAGTTTGGAGGTGATATCAGTTTACAACGTTTTCAAGACACTTCCATATGGATTAAGATTACAACCCCCTATCAGTGGAGACTTTCTGAAACTTTTGAAGTAAAGATATGCAAATACTAGAAGGAGGTCTTTCCAGCTCCAAAACTTTTAAGCTTTTTTCTCCTTTTAGTAAGCAGTGCAAACTGTTCCTCATTTCTGATCTAATATCTACAAGAATAAGAAAACTACACCATCCTACTTTGTTAACAATACAGTATTTCTAAACATTGGCTTCTTTGAAATGGAGTTTAATTCCCAGAACACCCAAAATGCTGGCTAGGGAATTCTGGGAGTTAAAGTCTGCATATTTTAAAGTTGCCATTGTTGCAAAAACTGCTTTAAACTGGAAGCCTCCAGCAGTGAATGAGAAAAAGTGAGACACAAAGAGAGAGCCTCAAAGAAGGGAAGGAATCTTTTCCTTCTCTTATCCTTTGAAAAAATGAGCAATCTGGTCTTGCAAGTATTACTAATACAATGTATTGCAAAATAACAAAAACTTAAAACCGTAGCAGGATTAACATATTATTGAAAGTCCTAAGAGAATTAAAAATATTTTCTGGTACTAATAAAATATTAAGGACATGCCAGGTACACATTATTGGGGAGAGAATTGCAATGTTGGAGCACTGTAATTGAAAAAGTGCACTCTTGAGTAGTAAGAGGGAGCATACGGAGCAGATCCTTGAAAGGTTACAACATACAACGTGGATCAGAACATGAGAAGAAGCATTTGTTCATATATGGTGGTCCCAACCCATGAAGAGTTTTATAGGTTAAAACCAGCCCTTTGAATTGGAACCAAATATAATTTAGAGCCAATGAAGATCATAACAAACTGATAGGTGTTCTTATCACCCAATTTCAGGCAATACTCTTCATACAGCATTTTGTACTAACTGAAATGTTTAAACTCTTAAACATCTTGCAGTAATCTAAAGAGGTTACAAGGGCATGGACAACAAAAACAAGGCTACAGAGTTCACTTTTGTATTTAAAGACAAGAATGGGTTCAGAATCGGTCTTGAGCTGTGAAACTGATGCTTGGGGAGTGGCAGGGTAGAAGTTCCATCCAGAACTCTCACCTGGACAGATAAATGTATGATTAGTAGCATGTCTGCCTCAGCTAATGTCAGTTTAGATTTGTTAAATATCATCCAGCCCATTATCATGAACAGGGAGTTCAGCAATTCTGTTTCATCTGAAGCTCATGAAAAAGAAATATTGAGTTAGCATGCCATTAGACTTTGTTCTAAATTTCCAATTTTATCTCAGTCAGCAACTTTTCAGTTGTAGGCAATATCTTCTGTCACATTTCCATTAACTTTTAGAGGAACTTGGAAACTGCATTCTAGGCTTTGAGGGACCTATGTGGCCATGTGATTCACATTATCCACCCTTTCATTAAACCACAGATTAGCTTTGTACAGGGATACTAATGATATTTTTATTTTATACTTTTCAGTTATTGTTGAAGATAATAAGACTAGTATTAGTATTTCATTCTTGGTTGGATGATGTCTGCTGACAAAGGAAATATTATATAGCTGGTTTTAATGGAATTACACAGAGCAGTCAAAAGAGGTAACCTGCAATGTGCAGAAGCATATATGAAAACACTTCTTCAGATTTTTAAAGCAGAAACTTTTTGCAAAGTTCATACAACTGCTTTGGAAACTACACCCATCTATACTCATAGTTGAGTGCATTCAAAGCTACTTTCTGAATTTTTGCAGAGCCCTGACAGTAATCAAGGCCCCCTTGGAAATCTACTTTCTTCATTTTTCCCCCATGATGTAGTTCTTCAATTCAGCTTCCTGGCAAGATGGACTTCACAGAGTGACAAACTAGAAAATACTTTTGACTAGCAGCTCTTTAACTGTAGATAATACCAATAATTGTATGGCTTAGTACAGTGTTAATCCTTTGGAAAAAAAAATCTGTAGTGCACAAAGCATCTTTCTAAATTATTAATGTTGATGAATATTTTTCCAGACTTGCACATCTATTTCAAAAACTACTCTTTAAGAGTTTTTTCTGTGTCTTTTATGCCCAGCTGCTTTGCTTTCCTTTTGTCCAAATATATAGAAAATATAAACAAAAATTTGATTTTATCACATTTCTAACCTAAATGTTCTCCATTTGATGATTTGATTTTGGTGGAACTGTATCCTATAACTAAAATCTGTAGGACATGTTAATATACTATGATCACAATAGGCATAGATATGTCTTTACTGACTTGAGTTTCATTATGTGAAAAATTCATAACTTTTAGAGTTTGAAATTTATCTCTGGATTACAATTCTATGTTGCTATATATATATAGCATATATATATGTATATGTCAGCTCAGTCCTAATAACCAAGACTACAATGGACAATTAAACTCAGTCCTAATTAACCAACTGAATTTCTGAATTTAATTGAAAAAAAGAGTGAAGACTAAGCTAATGTCAGAACTGTGCCAAGAAATTACATTGTAATTAAGTAGAAATTCTGATTCAGATTTTGGATAGTTCCTTCTCTTTCCAGTTTTACTTATTGGATTTTCATTGTTATTCTGTGACCATTTCTGTATTGACAAGTGTCAATACAGAATTAGGTCATGGATATTCCTACAGTAATTTCAGAATCTTTCAAACAAGACATCCAATTCTGCCATTTAGGCACAATGACAATGACTGCATACTATTACAAAATACGTTTCTCATGCAAACCTTGGTAAAGCTTACAGTCATTACTGATGCGAAGACAAAGAAGACTACAATGGCCAAGCAAATGTATAGCAAATAAAGCTGTGTCAAAAGGCAAAATGTGGAAGCAATTTTCCTCTGTAGAGTAGAATAAATATCCTTAGCTGAAATCTAAGTCTTGGATTATGAAAGACACTTGGTTGAATTCATGTATCCTAATTCAACTTCCTTATTTGCTATCATTATTATTACATGTATGGCAGGCAACCCAAAGTTATCTTGACGAATGTCCTGAAGACGGAATTAGGAAGAAAATATATAAAGACGCAATTTGTAACTGATGCTAATTTATCTAATGCTATCAAGTTGCAGCCAAATCAACAAACCTCATCATCTGTTGACACCCTAGAGATATGGCACATATTAAATCCTCTTCACCAATCCCCCTTTTTATCAGAAAGGTATGTCTTATTAAGTCTGTCTTAGACATAACACAACATGTTATTAAAATAATTGTATGCAATTGTGTCTGACTAATAAGCATTCCACAGTACATTTTTATTCACTTTTAATATTCTCACTAAGGCTTCCTGAGGCATCCATGTAATTTCCATTTAGAATCGTTTCATCTGATAGGGAATTTGTAAAGTTGCATCTCTTTGACAGTTCATATCTGGGAAGAATTGATTTAAGTTTAACATCCGGAAGAAGATTCAGTTTTCCCTCTTTCCCTCTCCGCAACTGTTTTTCCTTTAACATTTTCTTTGAGTGCTCATTAAATTAGTTCTTCAATTCTAATTCCAAAGAAAACATTAAGAATAGCAGCATGTTGCTTCTTTTGTAAATCCCTTGACGCTACATAGAATTTTAGCATTCTAGCAGAAGACTTTTAAAAAAAAAATATTGAAAAAGCAGAATGTCTGCAGATGCCTTTTTGGGGATCAAAGATATCTTAGTGCAACAAATCCCTTTAATACAACAAATCTTCTTTTCCACTTTCTCCTTCTCATGGTAATTTTACCATAATATATGATTCTAACTAAACAGTAAAATTGAAAACATGTTCTTTAGGAATAGTTTCTATAGGTAATCCTACATACAGAATTCAGAAGAAACAAGTATATGTTTTTGTGTGTGTGTTGTTGCAAATATTTCTTATAATTCAAAGCACTAGTCAATAGCTTACTAAACTGATGGCAATTAAGTAGGGTTTTTCTATTGACCTTTTACATCCTTTTAAGAATAAGGTTTGATTGTGATGAATATTTTTCTCTGTTCAAAATGGATTTTCTCATTTATTGCATTGCAATGCATGCTGATTTTTTTTATATAATGCTGACACCAGTGTCAATAGAAAGTCAATGAAACCATCAATAGCATTTTTAACTAATCATATCTGAATTTTTCTTTTGGAATACTTCACTTACTTTCTGTTATCTCTTCATTCATTTTTGAACATTTTTGGGGGAGCTATGATGAATGAAAATTTGAAATTATTTAGTTACAATATAATAACTCATCATTTTGATGCATTGAAGACTATTAATTATTATATGTATAGCAGGCAACCTAAAGTTATCTTGACGAATATTCTGAGGACAAAAACAGGAAGAAAATATATGCAAAAGCAACTTTTAACTGATGCTAAATTATCTGATGCTAACAAGCTGCAATCAGATGAACCACCCTCCTTATCTATTTCCAGCCTAATATCATGTCAAACAATAAGTTCTCAACAAAGCTGTATTTTGCCTAAAAGGTATGTCATTCAAAACAGTGTTTTAATGATTTTGTTCCTCTTTATCACTAAAAATTGAATTTCAAACTAATGCATATCGGAATATATATTTGAAGCTAAAGTAAAACAACAAAACACAAATAACGCCAAAGTGAGTTCAGCTGAAACAAGTTCATGCATGCTTTAGTTATTAATTTATATAAATAGAAAGTAATTTTGATTATATTGCATCCTTTCTTCATCTGTGCTTATGAAGATATCTATCTCATTGAGCTCTTTTTCTAGTTTATTGATTTTATTTTAAGGCATGCATTGGAGCATTTGTTCTATGAATGACATAGGAAATCGTTGGAAAAGATTAAAAATTTCTATAGACTGAAAGTTCCATTATAATATATTCTATTGGGAGAAATTCCACGTTGACAATTTTCCTAAAAGATGCATGTTTGCATGTTATTGAAATGCAATGGAAATCTTCAAACTTTATTCAAGAAATAAGACCTGAATTCAAAACAGTTTTGAAGATAAAGAACACGTAGCTTATCTTAATATATTAAAACTAGAATTTGAATTTTCATTTTTTCTGTATAACTTCTTTGTCTTCTAAGAAGAGATATTGTATTTTTTAATCTTATAAAATATATATTTTAGTGAGGGTTCTAAGAACTGATGGATTGTAATTGTTGAGGTATTTTCAAAATAGTTTTAAACTATTATCTAAGTAATCTATACTTGTTCTAGAATTTGAATTAAATGGAATTATTTTTAATTGTACCATCTTAAAATGTCTTATTTTTCTTGGGATTAGGTTTTTTAAAATTTTGGATATACACAAGCATATTAATGTATATTTCAGTTTTCATATTGTTTCAGTGTCTCATGTAGTTCTGACAAAATGTATGTAATAAAAGAATACCAAATTGGTAAAGAGTCAGTTTTAATAAGTTTATTTAAGGATATTCTTTTTCTAATGTTATTTTGTTTCTACAGAATTGTTGTAATAACTTAATGAAATAATGAAAAATAATGAAAAGTACCTGTACTATTATGTGGATAATAAGCAAAATATTTATTAAAATGTAATAAGTTGCATTTTATTCTTTTAATTAGTTTGCAGGCCTAGCTTTGTGTTGCATAGAATAAATAATATTCTATTACTAAAAGTACCAGTATACCCAAACAATTACATTTTTTATAATTCAAAATTTCTGTTATCCCATATAAAGTAGCTTACAGTAGCGTGACCTGGAAATAAAATAAAGCTACAATCTGATATGTTTTGCATTGGAGCTTTTTCCATTTAGAAATGATGATGATGATGATGATGAGATGATGATGATGATGATGATAGGTTTTGTTCAGGTTGTTGGTCCCAGGAAATGGAACAGTTTTCTTTATTTCCAAGTATCAATAGTAAAGTAAAATAAATTGTTCCTCAACAAATTCATTTTTTCCACTTCTAGTTTTCTAAATGGAGGGCTTGGTGGCATCAACATCATCATCACCACCATTGTCATTATTATTGACCTGAGTTGATCTGAGGCTAGGATTTTTCCCTAAGGACCTTCAATCCTGTGAACTATTTTTACTCTTGAACAACTGAGATACTGGTTTACCATTTCAGTGAGAGTTTGATTTGTAGATTTTTATATCAGTAGTGAGCGAAAGAAATAGTATATGGTTTTAAATCAAATTTTGATCGATAGAATCTAATTATACAGGGTGTTTCAAAAACAACGACCCAATTATAAAAGTTATATTTATAGAACGATGAACATCTTGTGAATGAAAGATGTGTTGCTGTAATGGGCATGGCCTAGAGTTTTAGAGTTTTAATTTTAGAGTTTTAGTTTTCGTGGCCTAGACGAGCTCAAAAACAGGATGTCAGGAGCAGTGAATTCAGTCGAGGAAGTTACCTTGCGAAAAGTGTGAGACATCTTGATGTTGTCCGTGCTGCTGATGGAGGACATATAGAGCATTTGTAATTGAAACTTTGTTGTTTTACTAGTATTTTGCACTTTGTTCCATTATTGTAATATGCTCTAATCAATAAATATAATATTTCAAAATTGGGTCATTCTTTTTGAAACACCCTGTATAATCTTGTAATTATAAGAATCAATAATCCTGTGGGTCTGGGACAATTTAAAAATGGAAATTCAACTTTGGATTCTATTCATACATCTCCATCAAACCCCAAGCTTTCTCATTTGAACACTGAAAAAACTTTATCTCAGAAGATTCCTTAAAGTAGGCATGACAGGATGATTTACTGAATCCTAGGTCCTGCATTTTCTGCTACTGTGGCAAGCCTACATTCCCACTACCTTATGATTTAGCCAACACTGATACTGATTTAAAGTTAATTTCCAAATACTGTGAACATTAGGGAAGATTTTTAAAAACAACGAGCCATAAAAAATAAACACTGTTCAATACTATGATCATCTACAGCCAAGAAGCTGTAGATGATCTGTAAGGTTTATCAAAGAGGATTGTTTTCCCTGGATATTGAATTATTATTATTGGCAGTTTTATTGAGATTTGGTTTGAGGAATACAGTATATATTAATTTAGCAAAACTCTTTATTGGTTACACAGCATATGGCAGTCTGACTCAAAAGTGAATCAGGATGAAGCAGGGCCTGGCTAGTATCTGAATAAGTAATTATTATTATTGATTTGGTCTGTAGACAAGATTGGAAACAAAAGTCATCCAAAGAAAGCAAGGACAATCTGTCTCAATACTGTTGCAAATAAAACTTCAGCGATATGACCTGACAATCACTAAGGATTGAGCCAAATTCGGGAATTGAGTTACACTTTGGGGGTGTTGTATATTTGTTTTTGTTTTGTTTTTAAATAGAAGGTTAATTCATAATTTTGTTTCTTCACAGATATGAAAATTATCCAAAAAGATCACATGAGAAGAAACAATCTAAAGATACAGAACTTAGTCATGCTTTGCAGACTTTAAGAAAATGTGATGTGTTGCTAGGAGGTTTGTAAATAATATATTTTTAATCCATTGTAATATTTAGATAAAACATAAAGTTGGCCAGGATCTAAAATCAGCACAGTCACTGTGTTTTTGCATTATTGCAGTATGTTTTACAGATCGTTTTATCATAAAATACAAATAAATGTTAGTTTCATTGATAATTTCATCCACAAAGTCATTCTGGTCATTTATATGGCAAATCATATCTCAGAGATATGCACTACATGCATTATAGTTCTATATGAAAGTTTTTGAACCATTTTATTTAAAAATTAGGCTGCCCCAAATACTATAAAACTTTAATACTCAAAGATTATAATGTCAGACAACAAGACTACCTTCATTTTTAATATAGTTTAGGATGAAACTGGATATTTTTCTTCATTTCTAGTAATTGAAGAAATGATAATTAAATAGTAATTAAAATACATTAAATAACAGATAAAACACAGTGAGTATGGGTTTTAAGTGAGACTTGAAATTATTAGTAACATGTAGAGACATCAGACTGTTTCAGTAAACTATTGATAAAAATTTTGCAACCTTGTTAGAGGTATATGAAAATTGGAATATTTGGAGTGGGTTATATTTGGGATGAAATTATTTCCTGTTTTAGTGACTGTACATTTAGACTAGTGGTGGCGAACCTTTTACTTACTGAGTGCTGAAAAGTACATGATTTGCGTGCGGCTGCTCCACATGCGCTGCATGTGCAATTGCACCATCTGCGTATGCACGCAGCTTTGCATGTGCAATGCACGCGCGCTGCACACAGGCATTCACACACACACGAGCAATTGCGTGTGCATGCGCAGGAGAGCTCGAGGTTCATCTGGGTCTCTGCAATCATGCATGCATGCATGCGCAATCGCATGTGCATGATCAGCTGGCGGTAAGTTGACCGACAGCTTGTATGCCCAGCAAGATCTTTTCTTATCTTTTCCAGCTAGCCGGCCTGGCCTGACACCTCTGGGGTATTTTAATTGGTTGTAAAAAAATTTAACTAATTTTTAAGTAATTTTAAATTGTAAACTTTTTAATATTGCAGCTAAATTTAATTATTTTATATTGGTTTTAAATTTTGTTATGTATTTTTTAATGTGCTGTAAACCACCCCGAGTCCCTAGGGAGAGGGGGCGGTATATAAATCTAAATAATAAATAAATAAATAAATAGAAAATGGTGACCTGGAAATTTCTCACAGGAAGACTTGCTTGTAGAGATGATAAAAATCACAGCTGTGAAGATATACTTATTATCAGCAGGGACTGACTTCTTCTGTCCAGCTGGCAATTTTTCTAACCTCATAAATCAATAACGGTTTCATTTGAGATAGACCAAGAATGTACTATAAATTATTGTTGTTGCTTGTTGTTACAGAGCAAAAGTTACAGGTTGCAAAAGGAGGATGAGTCACTTCCTCTTTGCAGTCAGAAATCATTGTGTTGATCTTACAAAACTGAGTCCTGAATATTAAAGCCACAAAAGTTACTTTGGATTGTGCCAGACATTCATGTGTAGGTTGATATCCCCCCCCCCTCACAGAATAGATAGCATCATGTAGAAAGACACATATTATTTCTGTAAATTTAACCATTTTTGTAAATAATGAAAATTTCTGCTGTTTGAAAATACCAATCTGACAATACCAAAGGATTGTATTTAATTAGGATATGGAGATATAGTGAAGGCATAGAACACTGTGATATAGATGAAAATCCATACAAACATGAGAGTTAATTGTCCCATGTGGAAAAATAAAAGAATCATTTTATCATATTAAATATTTTGTAACGCTACATATGGAAAGATTCTTTTTTTAAAGGGATAACTCACTACTCAAAATAAATAAGTTTATACATTGAGTGACCAAAAAATTAGAATGTAGTAGCTGACAATTGATCACAAACTATTTGGCTTCAACATTTTTTGAGCTATTTTTAATTCAGTTCTAAGGTTTTTCATCCATTTGATGGTCAAAATCCAGTTATGTAAATAATTTAATAGACAGTGAGGAATTTCAGGTATCAGACAATACCAAAAGTAAGATTATAGTTAACACTGTGGTATAGATGGGAATCATGAAGGCATAAACACTGTGGTATAGATGGGAGTCCCTACAAACATGGTGGTTAATTCTGCTATGTGGAAAAATAAAGCATCATTTTATCATGTTAATTTTTTTTTTCTTGCCTTTTTTTCATATGCAACTCAAACTGGCAAACATACTCCTTCCCTCCTCCTATTTTCCCCACAGCAACAATCCTGGGGGGTGGACTAGGCTGAGAGATCGAGTGACTGACCCAAAATCATCCAGCCAGCTTCCTTGCTTAACACAGAACTAGAACTCACAGCTGATTATTGTACCTAATGATTATGATAAAATCCATTCAAAATTACATTTATTTAAATTTCTAACATTAGTATTTAGAAGAGAATAATCCTGTGCAATGTTTAGAAGTTGTGATGTAAAGGGTAAAATGTATGGAATCATTTATGACTTACATAATGAAGTTACTTACAAACATGGAATATTGCTGGCACTAGCTCCATTTGTAACATTTTTTGTAATGTAGGATGTTGCAAATATCCTATTTGAGTATATAGTCTATTTCAACATTTAATGTTATGACGCTTTCAAGACTCTTTTTGATGCCTAGCAGTTTTCTTGGTAAGTTTTTTTTTTGGGTGGGGGTGGGGGTGGGGGAAACAGTGGTTTGCCAATGTTGCCTTCCTTGGTGCCCAATGTCACCCAGCTGACTTTGGGCCTTAAGCAGGACTAGAACTCATGGTCTTCTGCTTTCTGGCATGGTGTCTTCACCATTTTCTGTTTATATGTAAGTGTATTAAATGTATATATTATATTTAAATGCACAATTTATATTTAAATAATAGTATAAGGGGAAAGCTTGTGTAAGCAATAAATAGAAATGCTTATGTAATCTGACTACAATGGGTTAAAGCCAAGGCAATAATTTGGGGTAATATTTTAATGTTTGTTATATTTTAAAAAGCCGTTTATTTCATTTGTAAACAAATTCTCAAGTTATCTCAGATGATATCCTTTATTTCAGTCCTCCTACCTCTCATGAAATAATTGGAAAAGTTTCAGGACTATTGGTGACTATTCAGGACTATTCTTTGTTGATTGACGGGGGAAGGGAACTTGGAAACTTTTTTCAAGCGTTCTGTGTCAGTGAAGTGTGACTTTCTACTTCATGGGAACTTGCAAAGCTTCACAGCTATTGAAACCATATTCTACTTCTACAATATATATATAATATTGGGAGTTATCAATTTGAGAATGCAGTCTCAGTAGATAGAGCAATTGGGGATGATCAGTTTGAGAATACTTTCCATTTATGGTGTGTGCACATCTGTGTTGGCATTTGTGATACATTTTGACCGTCCTTATGGAAGTTGGAGAAAGTCCATTTTGACACAATTATACAGTTTTCTGAGATTTGTGCATGGCTAAAAATGTGTACAGAAATAGTTAACTGCAATACATATTTATTTTTTTAAGAAAGACTTTAAATATTTACCTAATTTTGTACATGATAGAATTAAATGACTGGAAAGTAGAATGATTTAAAAATGGTTTCCTGAATTTACAGCTTGTTCGTTGAAAGTAACTCATTTTAGGATACAGGGATACAGGGTAGTTTTGTGATCTGCCTCTCCTAGTTTTTCACAGCCTTAATAATGTCTAAGTATACGTACCACATACAGAAGACATTTACAGAAGCTTCATTTCCCCCCCACTTCCTTCTTATTTCCAGCACATTTCTGTGTTATTGTATTCCTCCCTTGTGTGAATTGTTATGCAGTTTATTCTCCCTGAGTTATTTACCATGTAGAAGTTCTGGTTGTCAAATAACAGTTCCTGCATGTTGTTTGCCAGTGCAGACAGGCATCTAAAGTATGTATTGGAGCATAAGAAGAGACGATCAAGAAGAAGAAGAGTTTTCAGCTGGTTCAAAGTCAGCCAGATAGAGTCTATTATCACCAGAGAGGGGATAGCTATCTTGAGGAAACTTTCTCTGTGTAAAAAACCAACACTGGAATATTAAAAATAAGTTGATCTCGGCAAATTAGAGATCATCTCTGATGATATAGATATTTATTATATGATAGAAAGTGCTTTGAATGGGGGGAACGGGGAACAAGGCAATTAAGGAATTTTAAAAACTTTTAACTGTATTTTTAATCGATTAGCCATAATTTAATTATTTTAATTGATTTTTGATTATTATTCTATGTGTTTTAATGGCTGTACACCGCGCCGAGTCCTTCGGGAGAGGGGGCGGTATATAAATTAAA
>JAEANM010008007.1:0-17306 GCA_017656035.1 Myanophis thanlyinensis | reverse complement strand
TCTCTCTGTCTCTCATCTCTTCCCCTCTGTCTCTCATCTCTCACCTGTCTCTCTCTTCCCCCTCTCTGTGTGTGTGTGTGTCTCATCTCTCCTTCTCCCTCTCTCTCACACACACTGATTCTCCGAGGCTGTCTGGGTCTCACAAGCTCTTCTTCCAGCCTTTGTTTGAGCTGGATACACTGCGTTCACTCAGGGAGACGCACAACCTGCTCCAACAGCAGCAGCAGAGAGAAATAGCCAGGTGTGTCTCAGGGTGGAGAGAAAGTTGTGTGTCTCCCTGAGCCAGCGAGGTGCACGCAACACCAACAAGTGCCGGAAGAAGCACCTGGAGACCCAGCAGGGAATGAAGCAAGCTTCGCTCCTGCTCCGGAATATAGACTGCGTCTCCACTCACACACACTCAGGCTGGGCGAGAGTGACTGGGAGAGAAAGGCGAGGGGCGGGGCAGCCGACAGGGAGCCATAGCGGGGGAATTAAAAAGGCATGGGTTTGCCAACATTTGTTGCTTCGGCCCATCTGCGTCCGTCCTTCTCTTCCCCCCACCCCCCCAACAGCACCATTTCCTTGTTCTGGCCAGCAAGGGCTGAGCTGTTCCCTGCACTTTCCACCACTGGCAAAGCTGCTCACCACAAGCTCTAATCACAGGACTGGCCCATTGGCCATCCTGAAGAAGCTCTTTCACCCTCCACCCGGGTGCGCTGTGGACCACCAGAATTTTCTCACGGACCACTCTCACTAGTTGGTGACGTCTAATATAGAATATCCATTTAGGTATTTGTACTATATATGGTTTTATATTCGACAAAAGCAGAAATTTCATATGAGCTTCATTAATCTTCAATAACATACTTAACTATAGGTAGTCCTCGAGTTACAACAGTAACTGACGGTCATTTAGTGACCGTTCAAAGTTACAATTGCTCTGAAAAAAGTGTCTTATGACTGTTTTTCACACTTAGTTCACACTTACGACAGTTGTACCATCCACTGGTCACCTAAATCAAAATTCAGGTGCTTGGAAACTGGTTCATATTTATGACTGTTGCAGTACCCTGGGGTCATGTGATCAGCTTTTGTGACCTTCTATTAAACAAAGTCAATGGGGAATCCAGATTCACTTAAGCCATGTTACTAATAAAAGCAATGATTCACTTAACTGTGGCAAGAAAAGTCATCAAATGGGATAAATTTAATAAATGTTTCACTTAGCAACATAAATCTTGGGCTCAGTTGTAGTCATAACTCGAGGACTACCTGCATTACAATAGTGGCTAACTGTTAAACAGGTATTTGTAGTGGTTAGGTTTCTTTCTTATTTGTGACAAAAGATGTTTCACTAAAATGCTTTTCATACTTCAAAGATTTAACTTCACAATGCACTTAGTATAAGTCTAACTATATTTTTGACATTTCTATCTCTGGTAGAATTGGAACAATAAATTAGATGTAACTTAAGCAGTATTTTTACTAGCTGGTTGTCTTTAGCAATTATTAATTTGTACTTTGGGAAAGGATAATTATTAAGTTTCCAATCTCAGTAATTTACCAATGTAATGTCCTTTGGATTAATTGTACTGCCAAAGTCCAACTTCTAGATTTTTCTCTGTAAGTAAAGTATTTCCCTAGTATCGTTTAAAAAGAAATTTTGCTTTATGTATGAAATCATTTCTATAAGAAATCATGAATAAACAAAAACATTTAGTATTTGGTGAGAAAATCTGTTATCTCTATGTATCTTGATCTTGACTGAATTCTTTATTAATGGACATCTGTGTGTATATGTGTTTCCAAATATATTTACTACAATTAAAGCTAAATCTCATGAAATTCATGATTTTTGTTTTAACAGATTTAAGGCGAAAGAATGTGTGTAGATGATATCCAGCTTTGTTGGCCATCTACTAACTAGCAATATGGGTCTCGCCTATATTTTATCATTCATCTCACAGTCTATGTAATACTAAAACTCTTGTCATGACCTTTATCCTGGGGTGCATCACAGGGCAACAATTTTTAAATCAAATTACCTCAAATGGGTTAACTTATGGAATGCATCCAAAACCTGGGAACCCTGACTCTAGAGCATGTCTGCCACGCCCACCCCAGCTCTTCAAAGACAAGAAATGTCACAATACGTCACGATCCAGCCTGCAACGCAATCAAGTGTGACACCCCTGCTCTAGAGGGAATGAAGTTGTGGAGCTTGAGTGCTACTGGCTGCTGCTTTGGATGTGATTTTCATTTTCAACATTCCATGAATTTCCCAGCAATCCCTTGCTCCCTCCTTTACAGCAGCCACTTGCCTGCCTTTTAGGAAGAGGGAGGAAGGAACCCCACACACATATATACATTCTTCCCAGCCCATACACCATCCCTGTGTACTGCCCTGACTTATGCTTCTCCAAGCCACATATGCTCCTTGTCCCCCATGTGCCTTCCCTAACCTATGTGGCATCTCTTTCACCTTTCTCCTAAGCACCTTTCCTGACCCACAGTGTCCCCCACATAGATCTTCCCCAACCATGCAACGCCTCTTGGCTCCCTCCCCCCACGTGTCATCCTTGATCTGCCTGTGGCACTTTTCACATACCCTTGTCCTCTTAACCCACACCATAAGCCCTGTGCAACTTACAAAATACCTCCTATACATTCCTGATCCCCATCCCTGTGCACTCCCTTGCTTTCTCCCTCACCCAGCTGTAATACTTAGCTACCAGCTGGCCCTGAACATGCAACTACCTGCTGGCTTTTCCACTGACTTTCTCCTGCAAGCTTTCTAGAAGCAAAGTAAATGGGGAAACAGGAATTGAAGGGAGGGAGGAAAATAATAAAAGGCAGAGAAGGAAGATTTCTGATTCTCGCCACCAACTTCCCACAAGGAAGCTGAGTGGGGAAACTGGCAAGAAGCTGTAGGTTATTCCTGCTCTCACTGATTTGTTGCCCCCTTGTATTCATTGTTTTTTAGTAGTACCATATAATTATATATCAATGGAAAGATAATTTAATCAAGAATGTAATGCAATAATTTATAAAGGATTTGCTATTAGAGTATCAGTTATAAAGAAGAAAAGTGAAACACAGAAAAAATGGGACAAAAATCACTGTGTCAGTTAATACTTAGTTGGGTAACCTTTAGCATGAATTACAGCTTTACAACGTCTTTCCATAGAGTGAACCAAGTCTTTTACTTCTGCAGTTGTTATAATGTGAAACTAAGATTGAATGATTTCTATTAACTGGGTTTATTGCTGAGTCGCTTCTGACTAATAAGTTTCTTTAGTCAGTTCCATAGATTTTCAATTGGATTAAGGTCTGGACTATTCCCAGGACATTCCAGCAGTGGAATATGATTATCTTGAAACCACTTTTTGCACATAGCAGCAACATGATATGAAGCTGAATCCTGTTGAAATATAAATCCTTCATTGTCTTGGAAAAGATCTGAAGTGGAAGGCTTCACTTTGGGCTCAAGTATTTCATTAATATATTTTTGGCCATTTATATTCCCATTAATCACACAAATTCTGCCCATACCTTTCGATGTCATACAACCCCAGATCATAATGCTGACTGGGTTTTCATGGTACATGTAATGCAATCAGGATGCAAATCTTCTCCAACTCTTCTCCTTACTTATTTTATGCCACCATTACCAAACAGGGAGATCTTGGTCTCATCACTCCAAATAACACTGTCCCATTATTCCTTTGTCCAGGTAACATGGGTTTTAGCCCAATTTAATCTTTTCAACCTTTGTTTGAGAGATAAAAGTGGCTTTTTTTGTGGAATTCTAGATTTTAGGCCAAATTCCTGCAGTATGCGCCAAACAGTCCTTGCACTCAACTTTATTTATTATTTATCAAAATTTTTATACCACCCCCTCTCCCGAAGGACTCCAGGCGGCGCACAGCCAGGTAAAAACATACAAATAAACAATTTAAAAAACCAATTAAAATTAATTAAATTAAGGCCGACCAAATTAAAAATTAAAATTTAAAAAACAGTTTAAAAATCACATATTTAAGAATTAAAAAACCAATTTAAATCCCCAACCAACAGTACTAAGCCAGACCAGCTTGTTGGAACAGAAAGGTTTTCACTGCGCGCCGGAAGGTCCGTAATGGTCCGGATCTCCGGGGGCAGTTCGTTCCAGAGGGAGGGTGCCCCCACAGAGAAGGCTTGAACCCTTGGGGCTGCCAGGCAACACCGTCCTGACAGTGGAACCCCAAGGAGGCCAGCCCTGTGGGAGGCGGGAGGCTGACAGTGGCAACAGGCAGTCCGGTAAGTACACGGGTCCCAAGCCATGGAGCTCTTTAAAGGTGAGTACCAACACTTTGAATCGCACCCGGAAGGCCACAGGAAGCCAATGCAGCTCGCGGAGGAGAAGTGTAATGTGGGAGCTCCAAGGAGCCCCCAGGATCACTCGCACGGCCGCATTTTGCACCAACTGCAGCCATCAACTTCACATTGCATTGCGCCATTTCATCTTTTATACACCCAGATTATTTTTTTTTTTGTCACACGTAGGCACAGTCTCTTAATTCTTCTATCATCACCTGCTGTTGTGCACATTTTCCTGCCTTTACCAGTGTGGTTTTGTAGTGACTGGGTCTCCTTATACCTTTTCAAAAACTTAGAAATGCCACCTTTAGTTAAGTTTCCATCAATTTTTCTTCTAATTTCTTTATAAATGTAGCCATGTACACTTAATGATACTATTTTACATTGCTTTCTGAGCAATCAGTCAACTCTTTGCACCATTACTTTAATTTTATTACATTTTACAAGCTCATTAAATGAAAGAACCCAAAAAAACTCAACCAACTTCATAGTGATCACATAACATACTGACAAATGTCCTCTCAGCTTCAATACATGACATCAATAACTGAACCCTACTGTGATTGGCTCATTGACAAAACAAGATGACACCTGATTGGTTCTCTAACACTCATGTTCATTGGCTACAATCAGATGAAGGAAAGCTACTTGATATCAACCTAAGCAAGTTGTGCTTCCTGTTACTGGTTATTTGGCTATACCTTTTCAAAGAATACAGATAATTGAACAAACTTTGTTGCATTATATTCTTGATTAAATTATCTTTCCATTGATATATAATTTTATGGTACTACAAAAAAAAGTTTTAAAGTGCATTGTTTTTATTGTATTATAATATAATATACAGTGATATATACTATATGGATTATATATATAGTACTGTTTATTATAATATACAATAATACAATATAATAAAAACAATGCACTTTAAAACTTTTTTTGCTATGTCTCATTTAAAAATCATGAATTAGCCTCCTTAAATAAATTATATAAATAAATTAAATCTATACTAAAAGTAAACTAGGTAATTTTACCACATATTAGAAACCCTGCAGATTTATGATAAATATTAGCTTACACATTTAGGTGTATGTGCAATCATGGAAAATTTATTGGAGATGTTATGATGAACATCTACTGAACCTTTATGGTTTTTGCTTTTCTATGAATTTTGCAAGATCTGAATAGTACAGGTAGTCCTCGACTAATGACCATAATTGAATCTAGAATTATGGTTGTAAGTTGTGGTTGTTAAGCGGGTCGCCACATGACCTTGCCTGTTTTTGTGACCTTTTTTGCAATGATTGTTAAATAGACCTATTTTTCCCAATGGGTGGTTTTTTCCCAGAAACCAGAAGTGCTGGAAACGGAAAAAGCACTTAAAATGGCAGCTATGTGACCATGGGATGCTGTGAGTGGCTGTAAATGCAAGCAACTTGCCAACTGCCCAAAATGCAATCACATGACTGCAGTTTTAAAAGGAGGTCATAATGTAGCTCTGAGGAGGTGTGCCATAACTTTAGATGGTTGATAAGTGAAGACTACCTATAAATAGGAAAGTGAATCAGACACACAAGTATATTCTTGGTTATGGTAAATTTTAGCTTATAATTTTCTCACAGAAATGGATTTGCACCCTGATTTGAAACGTCCTACATCTGTAGACATAGAATTTCTTTCTTCTATCTAGTAGGGTTAAATAGCATGTATGAAATTATATTTGTGAAATTATGTTTGTGAGAAAGATGGTTACGGTATAGGATAACATTTATTGTTTTGTTGATTTAAGATCAATTCCACTTGCAAAGTACCTAATTTTTTTATCTAGTGCTAATTTTTCCTTTTGGTAAACTGATTTGCTGCTTCTCATATAACCTTACGTACTGAATTCTGGAGTTGATAGGTGTACAGGCAGAGTTTTTCATTTTTAAAATGATAATCTGTTCCAATAAAAGAATATTTGTGGCTCAGGGTTGAAATGAGGATACTCTCTGAACTTGTTTATTTTCTTGCAGATGTTTTAGTATCCAAACTTGCTAGCACTGATGATATTAACTAGTTTGGGTAATGAAACATCTACAAGAAAACAAGCAAGCTCAGAAAGCACCAAGGACCCCGAATAATATGTTCCTTCATTCTGTGGTGTTTCATTCACACTACTTTTACTTTGGAAGGAAAGAATGGTGACTAACAAGTTAAAGATGAACATGCATATTGTGTGCAGCAGGGTAATTGAGTATATTTTTCATTGTTAAATGAATATACTATAGAAATATGTGATTGACCAAAATAATTGTTCTACATAAGGCCCTTCTGATAAGCTGGGAATTATTCATCTAATAATATGTGATGTAGAGAAGTAAATTAATGCCACTATTTAGACAAAACTACTTCCATGTATATGATGATTGTGGGGACATATCTCTTCACATATTACATAAATGGGGGACTTTAACATGTTTTAAGGGATGTATTATAGTTTTACTTAACATTTGTATTAAATTTACCCAACCTTATTTTATGATATGCGCTAATGTGCAATTGATTTATTTGGATCATTAAAGTTATTACCTCAATATTATCTTTAGATTTTTTTTCCTTCAAATCTTTCTTATTATCTTATATTGTTGATATAACAACATATCTAGATGGGAGGCAGTCTATTAGTTCAAAGAAGCATGTGTTAATATAGATGCTACATGAATTATGACAGAATATTAAAATAGATGATTATATTCCTTGAAAATCAAGTATTTAGCCTTCACAGCCAGAAATGTCTGTTAGCACAATATGCATATCCAGATTCATGTTTTGAATTTGCAGTGTTCATGATATTAAATTAGCCATATGGAACAAGTTTATAAAACACTCTTAAGTTAAAACATAGTTTTCTAGTTTGTGTATATTGCGCACATATAACCTCTTCTTTGCTTTGAGTTTTCCCAGACTGTATCTTTCCAACAGCAGAAACTTAATACGGTGCATTCCAAAAGTATTCAGACTCCCTTCACTTTTGTCAATTATGCTGCAGCCTGATTCTACAGTTGTTGAAATTCATTTTGTTTTTCATTTATCTACACTCGGTACCCCATGACAAAGTGAAAAAAGAAGTTTAGAAATGTTCTTTTTATATTTAATATAAAATGTTCTTTTTATATTAAAAAGAAAAAACTGAAATATCACATTGGCGTAAGTATTCAGACCCTTTGCAACAACACTTGAAATTTAGTTCGTGTGCGTCCCATTTCTCTTGATCGTTGCTGATAGTAATGTACAGGGAAGTTGCCAAAATTACAAGTAATCTCAGAATATTTAAGACTGAAATTCTACAAAAATAGCCTAGAGCTCTAAAAGAAGTTTTTTCCAAAATTTCCTGCCAAATGCATCCACAAAATCACTGAAATTGATTAAAGTGATATCTAAATAATGATGGAATCTAAGGGATCATGTAACTAGTTAAACCTAAACCAAATGAGACGGTTATAACAAAGGCGATCAGGATGTGCTCTAAAATTGAAAAATGTTCATGGTCCAGAAAGAAGATGGCAAAAAGGCATTTTCACGATCTCAATGATAATAGTAGGTTATATGCAATTAAGATGATTGGCAAAACAAAGGATAATATAAAAGACTCCACATGTTACGCAGTTCATAATTCATGAAATATATACTACATTTTCAGAATAGGAATACAGTGGTACCTCTACTTACGAAAGACTCTGGTTACGAAAATTTCAGGTTACGAAGTGCGTCTTCGAGAAAATATCGTCTCTAGTTACGAAATATGTTTCAAGATACGAAACATATTTCGAGGGTGCAGATAAAGAACAAGTGTCCAATCGAATGGCTCATGAATACAAGGGTGGGGACGAGGGCTAGCCAGCCGGTAGGACGACGGAGATTGATGAGAGGATCAGCCATCCATAAACACTGAGGTTATGGCATCCCACGCGCGACAGTGCACAAACACGTGTCCGTGGATTAATAAGTCTTTTTTGAATATTCCCGCCGGTTTCAAAACGGGACTTTCACACGAAGCGGAACGGTGCATCCATCACCGGAGAATTGCGGGTCCTTTCTCTTTGCAAAGCATCACGGGTTGAAGCAAATGCAAATGAGCGTGGCCTCATTTGCATTTGCTTCAACCCGTGATGCTTTGCGAGGCACAAAGTCTGCGATTCTGCTGCGATGGATGCACCGTTTGGCTTCGTGCGAAAGTCCCGGTTGTGAGACCGGCGGGAATGCTCGGAAAAGTATTTCCATTAACCCAGAGACATGTGTCTATGGGTGATCTCACGGCATGCCATAACCTCAGTATCCAGTGCCGCCATAGGGATGAATGTCAATGGATAAGCTTTCTATTGGCTTAGGAAATAGGAGGGGGAGGGAAGGGGGGAAAGAGCGGGTGGTAGCGTTTCAATAACCTTTTTTCTGTGAGCCAGATGAAATATGTCTGAATTTGGGGGGCTTGGAACGGATTAGGCATTTATAGGGTAAAATGCGTCTCTACTTACGAAATTTTCAAGTTAAGAAATGGCTTCCGGAACGAATTAATTTTGTAAGTAGAGGTACCATTGTAATTGTTACATTTCTTGTCTGAGCATCTTTTTATCATTACAATCTAACTGCTCAGCTACAATATACAGTATAATTGCTATAATTACTATACATTCTAATATCAGTGTTGCTCAGCTTTCTTCCACTAAAAAGCTTCTATGTTTTACAACTTATCCCTGCTTTTATATAATTTATATTTAGTCCTAAGAAAGATATTGCTTTCATTTTGATTTCAATATGTTATTTTCCTAGTGGTTTAAAATTCCATTCTAACCCTCTTTGCAGCCACTGATGTTTCATTAAAAGCATAACAGTTACATATTACTGTATTTCTTCTATTCTAAAGACTTTACAGAGATCTCATAGCTAACCTATTATTTTTATAGAATTATTATTATTCAATAAATTTAACCTTGAATCTAGTATTCAGACCCTCTTCACTTTTTCCAATTTTGTTATGCTATATAGCCTCATTCTACAGTTGTTGAAATTCATTTTTTTCTCATTAATCTATACTCAGTACCCCATAATGACAAAGTGAAAATAAAATTTAGAAATGTCTATATTTATTAAAAAAAACAGCTGAAATATCACATTGGCATAAGTAGTAGACCTTTCATTCAGTACTTTGTTGGCAGCAATTACAGCTTCTTTGGGTATGACACAACAAGCTTTGCACACCTGGATTAGGGGATTTTCTGCTATTTTTCCTTGCAAATCCTCTCAAGCTCAGTCAGGTTGGATGGCGACCATCAGTTGATAGTAATTTTCAGGTACCTCCACAGATGTTCTAGAAGGTTCAAGTCAGGCTTCTGGCTGCACCATTCTAGGATATTCACCAAGTTGTCCCTAAGCCACTCAATGCTCTGAAAAACACCCCCCACAGCATGATGCTGCTTTCATGTTTCAGTGTTAGGATGGTATTGGGCAGGTGATGAGAGGTGCATGGTTTCTTCCAGACCTAATGTTTAGAATTGAGGCCAAACAGTTCAGTCTTGATTTCATCGGATCAGAGAATCTTTTTATGTTGGAATCACCAGGGATTAGCCAGGGACATCACTGTTGCCCAGGGGATGCCCAGTTGGGGGCTCCTTTCACCTCCATCAGTGTGCCCACTGAAGTGGTGCCTATCTATCTACCGGTTGTAAGCTTTCAAACTGCTAGTTTGGCAGGAACTGAAGCTCATAAATTTTTACTGTGTTTCCGAAATAAATTAAATAAAACACACACACACCCACACACACCACAAAAAAATATGGCTGCATAAACCTGTGGGCAGGTTACTACATTCATACATACACACATTCTATAATATTGTCACAGAAAGCACTTGGGCATTTAACTGTCCAAAAAAGAGCCAAATCCTAATATTAAAGTAAATAAAATGTAATTCTAATAGCTTAAGAAGAGGAGAAAATGTGAATGCAAATAATAATAGAATAGATTTCTACTCCTGGGTTTTCTAAAATTTATAAAATAGCTTACTTTATAATTGCTTAATAGTAACTGCACTTGGAACAAATATATTTGATGGTAAATTATGGTAAAAGTTGAGAGTGTATAGATGTCCTAAGGAAATGTACCAGCACATAAATTGATGAAATAATGTAGTCACCAATTAGAAAGATTTATAAAACACATTTTAAATTACTTATCCAACTCCATATCTGATCAGTGTGGATAGATGAGGTACAATCTTAAACATTGATGATACTTAACTGTGTACTGGAACTCAAAGTTAAGAGTCTCAGGAACATGTTAGATAAAGTAAATTTAGTAGGGTAGCATAGGAATCTTGGAAGACAAGGTAATAGCTACTCAAAAGACTGCCATTGATCAAATAGGTGACCACCAAGAACTGAATTATGTTTCCAGGCTTCCCATGCTCACTCTTCATGAATTTAATCTTTGGGACTTTTTCAGTCGTCAATTTAAACTTCTAGTTGCTAAAGTTTAAGAAGTTCAGTGTTTCTCAAAATACATAATTCTTCAATTTTTTAAATAAGATTGTTATGTGTGAATGCATGTATGTAAGATAGATGCAGCCTAACTGGCAGCTGATAGTTTACTGTTCCTTTATGTAGCTGTTTACTATTAAGTAATTATTGTTTACTGTCTACAGGTATCAAAAAGTATGTTGTTGGCTTAATTATCAAGACCTCCTCTGATCCAACATGCGTTGAAGTGAGTAAAAGTTCCTTGGGAATAAGAAGATGGTCCTTGTAAATGAAATAGGATATGTCTTAATTTCTTTATTTTTCTGTCTCATCCTCTCCCTTCTCCCTCATTAGAAAGAGAAAGTATACATTGGAAAATTGAACATGATTCTTGTTCAGGTGAGTTGAATTTTGGGTCTCTATATATTAGTTAAGTCTGGAGTATTAATTGTTCAGTATATTCACTTTTCATGTTTTGCAGATACTAAAGCAAGAATGGCCGAAACATTGGCCAACATTCATCAGTGATATTGTTGGGGCCAGCAGAACAAGTGAAAGCCTTTGCCAGAACAACATGGTCATCTTGAAGCTATTGAGTGAAGAAGTTTTTGATTTTTCCAGTGGTCAGATAACTCAAGTGAAAGCCAAACATTTAAAGGACAGGCAAGTGATTAATATAAGGAGTATACCAGAAATGCAATTCTGAATTGTAATGACAAACAAATCATGTTCTCCACCTAATGTCAAGAGCCTTGAACATAAGAAAGTGATATCAGTTAAGATATATTTTGTTGAATTCTTTTCATTGATACCAAGAAGCCATTACTTTCCATTTCTTCCGTCATAGACAAAAGTAGTTTGTCTGCCTCTTACCTTCCTGTGCCAAAGAAGATATATGCCCAGACAATTCCATAGTAGGTGAATTGCCATGCTTAAAGAATGAGATGAGCCTTGCTCTGTTATCCAGAACTTCCTACCTCAGCAGTCATTCTACATTTTTGGTGAAGGTGCAGAATTTTCTTTGGTGATTCTGCCAATTGTATCTACATTTTCTTTTTTGGGAGAAAAGGGCTAGGTTTTTTTGTTGTTGTTTTGTTTTTTAGATTAACATCTGGAGATTTCCAGTTTCCTATGGATACACGAAGACTGTTGAACTTACTTCTAATCACTGTCTGTCTTGAATATATTTATAAGGATTTTATAAGCTTCCTCTTGTAATTTAACTGTTTATATTATTTTAAAGTTGCACTGTAGAAGTTGAGCTTTTATTTTAAAAAATAGCTTAAATGTTTATTTGATTCATATTTAGTAATTGTATTGGCAATAATATGGCATAAGAATCCCTACTGAAGGGCGCCTCATGTCGCTAGGTGCAGTGGGAGTGGACAGCAGGAGTTCTCTGTTGCGACTCCCCTTAGTAACAACTTGTCTATCCAGGGTGAGGGTGGTTCCCATTCATGAGCTCCTGAATGCTTACAAAAACTCTTGCAAAGAACCTTTGGGAATTGATTAATGTTATCATTATATATTGTTTGAATGAAGACAAAATATTGCTATGTACCCATACATTAAAAAAATATTTCACATGGGGTGTACTTATTTTTCCACATGACCATAACTTATATTTAGCGTAATGCATTAATATCTATATTCCATCTTAGTCCTATATACTAAGGTGGTAAATGAAACTGTCTAATATTAAATCTGATTATTTTCTCTTGCTACTAGCATGTGCAATGAATTCTCACAGATATTTCAGCTATGCCAATTTGTGATGGTAAGTTTTATAATATAATTCTTGTTTATAAGATATCACTTCACAATATAGGTGGATTTGCTCACATACCATTTTATTAACAGGAGAACTCTCAAAATGCTCCTCTTGTTCATGCGACATTGGAAACTTTACTTCGATTTCTGAACTGGATTCCACTGGGCTATATTTTTGAGACCAAATTGATCAGTACATTAATATACAAAGTGAGTACTTGCTATCTGTAGATTAATTTGCTGAGAACAAAAAATTGATCGAGTTTGCCTAATAAACAAGACATTGCAGCTTATGTTGTTGTTGTTTTCTTCTTTCATAGTTTTTAAATGTTCCTATGTTCCGAAATGTTTCTTTGAAGTGCCTGACAGAAATTGCTGGTGTCAGTGTGAGTCAGTATGAGGAACAATTTGTTACGCTCTTTACTTTAACCATGATGCAGTTGAAACAGGTAACTTTCACATTGAACTATTGATCGTTTCCTGTTAAATAAGTAGCAGGTTTCCTTGTATTTGTCCTTGGCTTGTGCATTTTCCCCACAGAAACCTTTTTTTAATCCTGACCAACTACAAAGGCTTTAATACACAATTACACAGTAATAATTATACAAAATGTTAAGTGCATCATAATGTATACTTTTTTAGATTTTAGGTGTCTTTGTCTTGAATATATTTATAAGGATTTTATAAGGGCTGTATGTATTTAGACTCTATCTTGAAAGGAGAAATAGCTTTGGGCCAGACTTTGATACAAGACCTGAGGTCCTTTTAGCCCTAAAATGCTTCAGAGTGTAACTCCCAATTGAATTTGTATGCTGCCCAGAATTATTTCTTATAAATGGGTGGCTATATAAATTTGATCAATAAAAATTTATAAGGGGTTCCCATGCTATTCAGAAAAGTCAGGACTGTGACATTCAAAATCTTTTATGAATTTATTTTTCTATTCCACCTTCCATTTAGAACTACTTTATTGGTTTAATATTTACTTAATTTTATTTACTTATTGTTATTACTACTATCTACTACTATAAAATATCTTAAATAAAATATCTTATAGCCATGTTTGACCACAGATAGATAGCTTATGCAGTGCCTGTTCACAATCTGCTGAAATTCTGTCACTGGAAAATATTATTTCTGTCTTATATAGCATGTGGTCCACTTAGAAGTTCTCTTGGTCACAGAGACTGATGTAGCCATCCAGGAAATTTTACAGAGTGTCCCAGACTGCCTGCTTGGATACAAGAGACACAAATATTCAAGAGCATTATGTCGTTTTAGTTAAATAATCAGAAATGTATTTGTGTTGATGCAGAGAGAGTTATTTTACTGATTGAGTTTGCTTGTGTATCATTCACTCCTGAAGGCGTCTGGTAGCTAACTTTGACAGTTTATATATAAAATAACAATCATATTAATATAAAAAATATATAAACACGTGCCTGTATATCCCAGCTGCAATTATAATACACTTCTCCCATGCAAATAAAAAAGGATTTTATTAAAATCAAAGCGGGACAGAGCCAACTGAATCTCTGACAGGAAGGAGTTCCAAAGAGCAGATGGTTACTGAAGATTGCTGGTGGTCCAAAATTGTCCAAAACATTCAGATTAAGCAAAAGCTTCTTGATCAGGGGGTTTATTACATCCTGATCAGAGGTGACAATAATACTTCTTATTTAAAGAAGTATTGATTACTGACTGGATACAATCTGTTGCCAACTCATGGGAGGCCATAACCAACCATGAAGATCCTATCAACTGTCTTGGGACTCACTGACATAAAATAATTCCACTTCAGACATCTCTATGGTTGCTGTCTAGCTGGAATTCAGTTCCTCCTTGTGTTTATGAGTGGTTTTGTCCGCCAAATGCTGCAAGAATTCTTCACAGTGTTTCTTCAAATGGTCTTGATGAATATTCTGTTGAAGGGATGGAGTCACCTTTAAAAGACCAAAGGGTAGCATTAAGCCAATGCCATAACTGTAGCAAAATGCTTTCTGCTGCTTGAATCACTTCTGTATTACACCAATGTAAGCTTATGCTTACACAGATCAGACTGAAGATGGATCTTCCTCCAGGGATGTTCAATGCATTTCTGCTACTCAATTTTCCTAAGCTGCTCAGTAACCTGTAAGCTGTAATGAATGTATGAACAAGAGATGCCTCTCCAATACAATCCAGTCCAATACTCTGGAGACCCCTTTATTCCAGAGATAACCAGGTTTCATCTGAATGGCCCACCAAATCCTTGAAAAAAGGCCTTTGAAAAGCCACAAGATCCGTAAGACAGCTGTAGCAGATTGATTTAATAGGTGCTCTTCTGCTGCAGGGGGGAATTGCACCACAAAATTCCATAGCATAGTGTGAGATCTCTCATGTGTTAGTGCCATGGTTGCCATAGCAGCCATGGAATTCCAGAGCCTATCTTCAATTGAAAATACATGTGGGACTTGCAAGTGGACTGAAATTTCATTCCTCTCAGTTAAATTATAGCTTCAATCCAAAGAAAAGCAAATCAAAATATTTAAGCAAAGGTTTGTTACAATAAGCGTGGAAGTGTTAGTTGTCATTTCTGAAGTGATACATTACCTTTGAAGTCTAGTCCTATATATGAATGAGAACTTTCGTGAGTTTCTCAGATGAAAGTTGTATAAGTATTTTATAACTCTAGGGCAGACTTTCTTAACTAGGGTTCTATGGAAGATTATAATTTTTAAAAATACATTTTTGACCTTTATACACTGGACAACGCTAGTGCTCAAATTTTAATGCTCTGACACTCGTTGGCCATCTGCTGTTTTGCTGTTGTAATATTTGTAAAACAGATTATAGATTGGAAGTGAATTGTATACCCAAGTTTTTATATTTTTTGCAAATTTTATGTAAGAGTTCTGAGATCAGAAAATTTTTTCAAGGGTTCCTTCAAGATCAAAAGGTTGAGAAAGTCTGCTCTGGATAATAAATACAATGTAATGTCTTAGTTTATATATGTTTTGTCATACACAAAAATAAGACTATTGGCAGGACTTAAACTCAAGATGATAACTACATTTTACTTTCTTAGATGCTTCCTTTGAACACCAATATTCGACTAGCATATTCCAATGGAAAAGATGATGAACAGAATTTCATTCAGAATCTCAGCTTGTTTCTTTGTACCTTTTTAAAAGAGCATGGTCAACTTATAGAAAAACGTTTAAATCTGAGAGACACATTAATGGAAGTAAGCTCCTTTTTATTTTTATTCGCATCTATGTCAAATTGAAGATGTGGGAAACAAATACCAAGACTTGGTTTGATGATAAGATGTAAAATAGACCAGGTTGCTTATTTCTATTCCATTTTAGTTTATCTCTCTTATCACAGGGGTGTCAAAGTGGATTTGTTTAAGGACCGGATCAGCATTGTAGTTCTCCATGTGTGTGGGGGGGTGGGCAGGGGAGATAGGACAGATGTCTCTTGTAGCACTTTACTGGCCAAAATGGGATGGGAGTGCCCCCCCCCCCAACCTCGTTTTTGCCAGCAGAGGCACTATGTGCCGGTCCTTTGATATTCCCAGGCTGGTCCTACGGGCCAGGTTTTAGCACCCCGCAGGCCTTGAATTTAACACCCCTGCTCTATCACATAAGCTTGATTGAAAGTATATTGAGAGCTGGGAGTCAACCATGATGGCAGTCCAACTGTGAATAGGAACCCTGATAAATCAATGCTTCAAGTATTCTTGTCAACTGGGCAATTGTTCCAGTCCATATATTTATCTTCTGATCAGTACAGATCTCTGACTGTTTCAGAGGTCATAGTAAAGACAAATGGACAGAGTTAAGGGTTTGATTGATTGATGATTTGGAAGAGGCGGATGGGCTTTCCTAAAGATGAAAACCATGCATTTAGTTTCATAGTATAAGAACTTAACAGTTAGCAGGAAAAGACTTCGCGTCTCCTGGCTTGCCTGCGACCTGTACAGCATATTAGGTTCACTTGCCGCCCGGCGCCTCTCCTCCATCTGTTGTCAATGTTGCCCTGCAAAGCCCAGCACACTGACTCTTGGCTTTCCCGCAGCGCATCCAGATCGCCTGCCTCTCCCCCAACCCCACCCGCCTCTGCTTGGACAGGGAATCAATTCACCTACTTTACGTAAGCTGTGCAGCCCCACAGTGTGCCAACTAAGGGACTGGCAGGCTATAGCTGCTGCTAGATACTGTCAGTCCCTGATGCTTGCCGCCTCTTCTGTGCGTGCCAGAGGGACAGGGCGCCCAGCCAGCCTGATAACTCTGAAATTGTGTTTCCCTGAAAATAAGCCCCAGTGTTTATTTTGGAGTCACAAAAAAATAAGATCAGGTCTTATTTTTGGGAAAACACTGTAGATGGATGGGAAAAAACTAGCACTGACAAAAGCAAATTATTTTGGATTCAAGCACCTTATATTTCTGGAGATGCTCCATCTTTATTGATGGAAATGCACTTTTCTATACAAATTTTGTGCATAATTTGGAAGTCCTCATGGTCAACAAGCAATTGAAACTACAGCTTGAAGAATGTTTTCATAGATGCATCTGATGCATAATCAGGATGTCCTCCAAGTCATTTATGACTTAGTCACCTCTCACTTGGACTACTCTATATAGGGTTCCATCTGGAAACGAGCTTAGTCCAAAATGCAGTGGCACACATTTATTTAATGTATTTATATATATATAT